>JANAVB010020398.1:6943118-7093913 GCA_029216955.1 Iris pallida | reverse complement strand
TGGTGGCTGCTATTGGGGTTAAATGGGGGTTAAATAGGCTCTAGACTTGCCCCTATCTCTTATTTACACTTGCTATTAGGGAGGTCCTTAAGTGGGCTAAGTGGTTTGGCTCTAATTAAGGCTTGTATCCAACTTGGTCGTGACTAGAGTCTAATTAATCAAAAATTGGTCAAGTCAATCTAAATGGTGTCCACCATGTCTAATGAATAAGCTAATCTTTTAATAATACAACACATCATTAGAAGAGAAAAAATACACTAATTGTGAAATGACAAAAAAACCCTTGTTCTTGAAAAGTGGTCGTTACAAGAACACTATATGTCACTCACGCACTAATCATATACTAATTTTTAAGAGATAATGAATTGCAAGGCACTATTAATTTAGAATTCTTTGACACTGATAATCAACTAGCAGACTTTTTCACTAAACCACTTGCCGAAGAGCGTTTCAACTTTGTTCATCGAGAATTCGGGATCTTGGATGAAAATGTCATACCATAAGCCTTACCTGCGCAAATACTTGTTAAATCAAATTCATATATGTTTGCATTATTTGGGTACAAGCCGAAAGGGTCCTTCTGTCAACAAGGCATAAAGGCCTAAGCACCACGGTGCCAAGTACCTTCAGACTATAACTAGCTAGGATCTAGCCCCTACAGCTAACCTGAGACGATTCACATATACTGAATAGTGATTCATAAGTCTGTCGCATGTTCTAGTTTTTTTTGGCCAATAAAAGCAACTATTTCAATTCGAGACTACCTTTTATACTTTTTGTGCCCATCTTTGCACTGTTTGGAGTTCTGGATCCATAGGGACCAAACTCAGGCTTTACTCTGCCTATGGCAGAATTCGGGCCGAACTCGATCTGGTGGGTTCCAGAACCTTTAGCCATTCTTGGCCGTCAGATCTACTTGATCAACCCTTACTCTTTTGTTATTACAACCGGCCCCTACTTTATAAAACTATGATTTTTAAACCACTCTCTTCATTTCCACCTCTCTCCATCCACTTGTCTCAAAACCCTAACACTGGATCTCTCCTTTTGGCGCATTCTCCTCTCTAAACTTAAGGTTTGACATTTTGGGGGATTCTTTTTCATCTTCATCAATTATTTTTAAGGTATATCTCTTGTAGCTTCTCCTCTCTACTCTCCTTATTTTTTCTCCATGGCACCTAGACTATTTTCTAGGGGAAAAAGGAGTAGAAGTGAAGCATCTTCATCCAATCCTCATTCTCTTCCTCCTAATGTTAATCCCCTCACCCTTTATTTAATCTACCACCTTCTTCCAATGCTGACACCTACAATGAGCACATCTTTGTTTCGTTAGAAGCTTCTAACGAATGGTATTCGAATTTTTGTACACGTAGTATGGAGCCGGGTCATCCTATCAATTTTACCATCTTTTATGAATTTGAACCTAACTTTAGAGATCTTTGTCTTGATGAACTAATCTCTACTTCTTCAACAATTTATCTTAATGTCATCCAAATGTTTTATTGCAATCTCACTCATGATGACCGTAAGATTTATTCAAGGGTAGCCGATATCGACATTGAGTTTGATGACTTCGACTTGGCGGAGCATTTGCAACTACCCGAACCCACTACTTGGGAATGCCTTGATGATGCTCGTGAATTCAAATTTATTGGCGATATCACCCTAGAAGGATTTAAGGACATGATGTGTGAACCCAATACTCGCCCTCGTAAACTTTGTGCCAAATATCTCAACCATCATTTTTATGAACTTCATCGTATCATATTGTCTTCTATCTTGCCAAAAGCCGGTTCTACTGATGAAGTCACTTACCTAGAGATTACGGCACTTTATTATCTATATTTCACCATCCCTTTCAACTTTCCATGCACGATGATGGACTGGATGATTCGTGGTAGGAAGAAGCCCAAAGCACTTGTCTATGCTATGCACCTTCCTATGATCTTTTCTGCCTTCAACATTCTATTAGACGAATGTTAGTTTTTAGGAGCTCCTACATATCTCTCTAAGGCTCAAAGGACTGTTCCTACACCTTTACCTCCTGCTCTGTTAAGAAAGCATCATCTGATTCTGATGCCCTCAACCTGAACTACCTGCCACCCTGGATTCCATCTGAGACATGTTGCGTGACAGCTTCCGGTTGGAAGACGATCGCTATACTCAGCTGGATTATTGGACCATTCTTTAGATGACCGCCATTAGCAACACTCTTCATGACATCCAATACAACATGGCAAGGCATCCCACTATGCCTTTTCCTATGGGTCGGGACCCCTCTCGCGAAGGCTACTGGATTGATGACCCTTGGGCCATGAGGTATCTGGATCCTGATGCTGCTTTTGTCGATCCTCATCGCTCTGCTAGTGAGCTGTCGGATTCTGCCGATCCTTTCCATCCTTATGCTCGTTGATGGCTATGGTCTACTACTTGATGATGCTGCTGATGCACTTTAGTTATGCTTTGTAGTTTGTAGTTTCATTTCATGACTCTAGTTATCTTTTTGCTGTGTTTTATTTCATTTCATATGTATGACTGCAAGTTTCTCATCATGGATTATCAAAACTGCTAGATTTCAATATTAATGTTTGGTTATGTTGTGTGTTTGCTCTCTGCACTTTGTCTATTTTTTATCCCATTCGGAGGAGCTATGCGCTATTTTGATAAATGACAAAAGGGGAGAAAAATAACATACTATGTATATTTGATGTGATATTGTATGTGCATTATGTTGTGCTTGGATAGAGCTTTGTATCAGGACGAAAATAACTTTGTATCCGGACAAAAATATTCAGTTGCGGGGGAGCCACATCATATGTGCAAATTATCTTCTCTCCTTCAACATGTGTACAGGTATGAATATTGAGACATACAAATATCATTTTGTCAATTATCAAAATGGAGGAGATTGTTGATCCAAACTGGATCACAGTCAACCTGATTTAAATAATTAACAAACTGATATATGATATGATCCAATACGACACATCAAGCTCAAGACAAAACATCATCTATGATCCAACACAAACGCATCAAGTTCAAGATAGACGTCGTCTACAAGTTGTTACATTGCAAATGTATTTGTTCTTAGTCTGTAATTTTTTAATTTATTGAGTCTAGGAGAATGTGTAAGTTTGAGTCATACTAAGTCATCTCAAACCCTAGACATATCTCTCTAAACTCCACCATACAAAACAAACCAATTCATGAACCAAACCAAACCACCCTCGCCCTTATAGGGCTTCCGGATTCAGGTAGACAGAATTCGGGCCGAACTCTGCCTAAGGCAGAACTCGGGCCGAACTCCGCCTCCTTAAAATCAATAACCTGATTTTTAGAAAAACCTTGCTACGAGCTGTCCAATGTTCGAATTTTTAAATATTTGGGATAGAATTCTGGCCGAACTTTGCCTCCCCTGACTAATATAAATAGAGCTTGATTTCTCCTATTTCAAATCATCTCTCACTCTCAAGCTTTCTATCTTCTAAGCCTTATATGCTCTAGGCCTTACTCTTCCAAATCTCTCGCCACAAAACTTCCTAGCCCCAAGGTGCTCAGTGCGATTCAGCTCGAAGTTCTATGCATGAGTGAAAAGAAGTCACTTGAAAAATTCTAAGTTTTGCATTTGCAAAGTCAAAGTAGTCGAGCGCTTCCAAGGCTCGTGTCGTAAGAAGTTGGCTTGCTCTTCTGACTAAAGGCACGTTTGTACCCTATTTCACAAATAGTGGATTGAAACTCCGAACAAGAGTTCTCGGGCCTAGACTAGTCCTCCATGAGAGAAACCAGGATATATTACTTGTTTGCGTTTGCTCTTCTAAACTCTTTTACTTTCCGTATTATTACTCTCTGATTATATAGTTTCTTTCTGGACTTTGCATAGAGTTGTTTTTTAATTGGTCATTATAGACAAATTCTATTTACCCCCCTCTAGAGTTGCCTACACGTTACTTCAGCATATTTCTATTTGTATCTTGCTTTATCCCCTGAGGAGCTGGTTCCTTTCCAGATCCTGACGAGCATCTGTAATGATAATGATACACGGTTTCGGAGTTAAAACGGGATACGTAGCAGAGGACTACGAGGTGCTTCCTGGGGATTTCACTTGATTCAGGGTGTGCTGCTAATTTGGTTGAGAGCTTCATTATCTACTTAGCCGTTACTCTTGGCTAGCTATCTTTTATTTCTAGTATTTTTATTCTGTTGTACCGTGGGTTTGTTCCCACTAGACATTGTATTTCTATTTTCTTGTACTATGGATATTCAGACTATTCTGCATTTATTTAAGTACCTTTCTTTACTATTTCTATGGATGAGAATTAGATGATTGCCTGATATTGCTTAGTTATATTTATAGCATAGTATACCTAAGTCCATCCATTAAATTGGGCAGCTCACTCTAGGCTGTATCAGCTAGCCAGGTTATGCCCAAATCCTACTTATTTTGGGACTAAGCGTGACACAATGCACATGCTTAACATCTTACCTAACGCTAAGCCTGTTAAGCATCCACAATGATGCTTCCGCCCCAATGTCATAGACGCCATTGAGAAAGAGGTAGACAAACTCATAACAAGTGGGTTCATCCGCGAGGAGCAACATCCAGATTGGGTATCCAACATTGTTTCTGCTGTAAAAAAACAAAAAATCCGGGTCTGCATAGATTTTTGGGATCTCGACTTTGTTTGTCCGAAGGATGAGTTTTTCCTTTCGATTACTGATGTGATGATCGATAATACATGCAGCTTCGAATGTATGTTCTTCATGAATGGGTATTTGGGCTGTAACCAAATCAAAATGTTCCCAGACGATTAGAAGCACACATCGTTTCGAAACCCAAACGGGGTTTACTATTATACAGTGATGCCCATCAGATTAATGAATACAGGTACATTATACTAGCAAGCAATAAGCACCATCTTTTGCAAATATCTCTGCAAAACAGTCGAACTTATGTTGATGACATTGCTGTTAAAAGTCGCTCACGGGGGTGATCAACTGAGGACAGTCTTTAATCACATACGGGCAAATCAACTCAAGATAAACCCAATAAAATCCATCCTTGGGGTCTCTAGCGGCAAGTTCTTGGGCTTCATCATCACTACAAAGGGTATTCATATTGACCCGAAAAAGACCAAGGCTATCCTTGACATGCGCCCTCCGAAGAATCCGAGGGAGCTTCGAGGCCAACAAGGACATCTCGTATATATCAGAAGATTTATAGTATATCTCTCTGGACGATGCCAACCCTTCACCAAACTTATGAAGAAAGGAGTTTCCTACGTCTGGATCGAAGAATGTCAGAAGGCATTTGACGATATCAAGGCTTTCCTCACGAACCCTTCGATCCTAGAAGCCCCAGTTATGGGTAAGCCCTTCCGGCTCTATGTCCACACAATTTACTATTCTTTCGGTGCCCTGCTAGCTCAGAATAGTGACACAGGCCATAAACAAGTCATCTGCTACCTAAGCAGGACAATGATTGGGACCGAACATTGGTACGACCCTGTCGAGAAGGAGTGCCTAGCTTTGGTATTCGCTATATAGAAGACTCGCCACTATGTGACGGTTTAGATGATCCATGTTATATACCGAGTCAATCCACTAAAGGTCCATATGACGAAGCTGGGAGCACTAGGCTCTCGATTAGCTACATGGGCAATACTATTGTCACCGTACGATATGTCATCTGTTCCATAAAAATCTAACAAGGGACAAGCACTGGCCGACTCCCTAGCCTCATACCCGATACCGGAAACATCGAAATTCTATGAGGACATTCCGAACGAGGTGTTAGAATCCAATATCGCCAAAAAGAACTCCATCTAGCGGATGTTCTTCAACGGCGTATCAAGAACAGGTCCTAAGGGTCAGATCATCGCGGGAGAGAGGGTAGTCTTAGTTTATCCAAATAATTTGGTAATTTAGCGTGCTTATTCGCTCATAGAATCGTGCTCCAATAATGTTGTTGAATATAATGCTCTCACTATCGGGCTTCAATTAGTAAGACAACTCGGGGTCGAATACCTTGAATCTTATGGCGATTCAAAACTCATCGTCAACCAAGTTCAAGGGCTATACGAGGTCCCAACTAAAGACCTACTTTCCTACCATATGGCAGCCATGGACATCATCTCGACTTTTGTCAAGGTCTTCATAGAACATGTGCCTCGGCTACAAAATTTAGAGGCTGATGCTCTGGCGGGCCTTACTGCATCCTTGGCAGCTCCTGTCGGGATCCAACACTTCATCAAAGTGATCGATCGAATACTGGTGTCACAACCCGCACCCACTTTTCTGGATGCAAGTGCGTGAGCAAACCAGCTACATATCAAGTGGACTCCAGCCCGACTCGAGTACGTATAAGCTGTCAAGATCATTGCATCATGGCTAGTATGGTAATCTACACTATATCTCAATCTACTAGAATATATAAGACAAGAATGAACAAGTATGGGTCGTGGTCTGCAGTCCACTAGCATATATGTTCGATTAGACTCCAAGAATAATACGAGTCTATAAAGCTAAGCTGATAAGCAGGATACATCATAAAAGTACGATAAAGATAGTAAATTAATAACACTAACAAAATATCGGAATCATGCGATTGAAGTCAATTACCACATGCTCAGCTAACTAACTTCGTGCAATCAGCTACTTGAAGAGATCATCAGGTCCTCAGAGGACTAGCAAGATACATAAAACATGCCAACTAATATGATAGTAAATAACATGTATGGAGGATAAGAACACTGCAAGAAGAACATCTAAGGACGACGAGTCGTGTGGAAATGTAATACTAGACTTGGCTAACTATCAATCAGAACTCCTATAGCTTGTAGTACAATGCAAGATACTCCCAATCTATAGTGTTTCAATTGACATACAAAGCAGGATACTCTCAGTCGAGATTAGCCAATTCTAGTATCGATCTCCTCTCCTAAAGGATACAAGGTCAAGTAGACTCCTATAAATCATAGTACAATGCAAGATACTCCCAATTCTTAGTATCGTAAATCAAGTCAATCAATCAATCAATATATGCTATAGGTCGTAGTACAATGCAAGATACTCCCAATCTATAGTATGTCTCAAGTCAAGTCAATCAATTAATATCAAGATAAAAGAATCGGCTATAGGTCGTAGTACAATGTAAGATACTCCCAATCTATAGTATATCTCAACTGTAATAAAATTCAAGATACTTCTAGTCAATAATGGTTAAGTCAAAAACAAGATATAGAAACTGACAACTCAATCACGAAATAAGGTAGCACGAAAAGACCAATAATCAAGCAATGTCAAATATTCTATACGTGCACGTAAATCTAGAGACAAGTAAAACAGTCGATGACAAACCAATCACAATATAGAAAATAGGTAACCATATAAAAGAAGTACAATAGAAATAAAACAATATAAATACTGTATATGTTCGGCAAGGTATACTTGCCAGAGGGTTGCACGAAGAACCAACATTATATCGCCAATCAACAAGTCAGAAAGTCCAAGTCTCACAACTGCCTCCAGAAGCTGTAATAGATGTTACCAACGTTTCCAGATTAGTCAAATTAGCTAGGATAGCCTGTCCTTAAGTCCAATTCTAGACACAGGAGTAAAACGATAATTTTGGGTCAAAATAGTGTACGTCGTTGGACCCACTTTGCACCGAAAAGCGTGTCAGAGTCAATGGTCTCTAAAGTCGTCAAACTATATGTCTACGGATTTGTTTTGATGATATGAACCCAACCGTATATCCAAATTAGGATTCCGGCAGCCGTGCACAAAATCGCCCGTTGAATCGGATCGTGGGGCCCGTAAAACGGTGATCCGATAAACTGTCTCAGAATCGGACCAAACTTGGCATACAGGACAAGAAAAACGATACGGTCCTGTTGGCGCAAGTTTTATCTCGATTTGACGAACGTGCACAAAGTAATTGAAAATTTTGCAAAGAGGCCGATATAGTGAATTTCGACCGATATGCATCAAATTCGTCGCACAAACGCAACCAATTTAAATTTCGTCAAATCCTACACATCCACGAAGTCGATACGCAACTTTTGATGCTTTCGGTCCGTGACCACGTCGCCTGGGTTGGCGGGACGCACGTGGTATCAGAATTTTTTTCTAAATTTTCATTTTTTGAAATCAGTTTTTCTTGATTTTTCAAAATTAATTAACTTTCTGAATAATGAGTCAAAAATAATTCTACAAGAAGGAGTTCGATCTCGTAGAGGCTATTTACAGGTTTGTTCCTTTAGATTTTTAGAAATCATAAAGTTTGGTTCCAAAACTCCCTTCAAACTTGGGGTTTGAGACAGTCTAAATACCCTATTTCGAGTCAGTTTTTCGACGATGTTTGTGTCGAATTTCTGAGCGATCTAAGTATGCATATGAAATTTTATTTAAAAGGGTATGAAGAGGGTTATATTGTCAACATGTACGAAGAAACTGTGCAGAAATATATGCGACGACGAGAGAGAAACCTCACCGTGAAGTCAAGGCTTTGGGTCCGCTGCTGCTGCGTTCCGTGGGCTTTGGTGAGCGCGTTTGGCCGGCCCTGGCAGCGCTCCAGCAAAGCAGGGTGGCGCGCAGAGGTGGCTGGGGATGCGCACGGGTCTCAGGTCAATTTAGGGGTTAGGGTTTTGTCGATATATATATATATATATATATATATATATATATATATATATATATATATATATATATTTTTTATATATATATATATATATATATATATATATATATATATATATATATATATATATATATATATATATATATATATATAGAACGAGAGGCTCTCGGGTATTTGTGGGTGGTTATGAGGGCAGGGGGCTCGGGTCTGGGGAGGGTTCTATCTCGCGAGATTTTGGTTTCCAAAATCTCGCGACATTTTGGTTTCCAAAATCTCGCGACATTTTGGTTTATTTTCTTTTTTTTTTCTTTTTTTCTCTTTTTTTCTCTTATCTATTTATAAATATATATCTATATATCTATATATCTATATATACACCTATAAATCTCCAAAAATTCAAAATCAAATCTTAATATTATCTTTCTATATATATATAATGTATTTAAATATATGTACATATACGTAAATTCAATTGACAATAAAAAGGACAACCAATAATAATAATATCTAATAGTAATAAATATATTTATTTAATCACCACAAAATAATAAAATAATAATAAAATAATTAAATAGTGGTTTGGTAAATCCATACTACTCACCTTTATCCGGGTCCAAAAAATTGTACAAATATTTTAAAACAATATTTAATAATAAAAATACCAATTTTTGTACAAATATTCAAATAATTAAAAAATGTCCATCAATACCTAAAATAATTTAAGAAATATTTGTACACACATAAAATATGCATACATGGTCGTCTTTGGTCTCACTACAAGATTATATGGGCTCGGTTTCGGTTCGGGTCTAGTCCGAGCTAAATCGACACAAACCGGGTCTCCTACAAGTCAATAATATAATTAATAAATAATTTAAAATTTCTTTAGAGGTTAAGTCGCAACTTGGCCTGGTTTTCCTAGTTAGGACACACTTATGGCTGGGTCTTCCTTGGCATGGCTAATACACTAGTCAAGGCACGCCACTGTACTATCCGTGCCATGATTCCTAGTCGTCTGGTACTTCAAAACTCAACCATGGCTAAAGTCATCTACCGTAATAATTAACTAAATAATTATTTATAAAAATCTAAAAATTACCATTTAAATCAAATAAATAATAAAAAAATATTTCAAAATTTCTGGGAAGAGGAGTTACAAATCTACCCACTTTAAAAATAATTTCGTCCTCGAAATTCTAATTCATAACTATTCTTTAAACTTCAAAAAAAAAATGTCTACCTTAACCTTAATCTCCTTAAATTTTTATTCCTCAAATAGTTTATATCCTCCTCCTAGCCATTTTGTAACTACATAACCTCTAGGAATTCTATCCACCTTTGGTCACACTACTCCTCAAAACTAAAATCTTATAATCTTCTAACTAGTTGCTAACAATCCTACCAACAGATATCTAGGGCATATGGCATCTATAATCCCCCATATCTTTAAACAACCAAATATTCAATAATCAAATATTATACTATAACTCAAGAATTTCTGATGAATTCTAGATAACACGATCATTCGTCATCCCAAAATAGGAAGGGATGGGAATCAAGGGTACGGGAAGGCAAGGAAGAAAAATCGAGAGCGAATATGAATTTAAAGGACGTAGAGAAATTTTTAGGAGAATTTTCAAGGCAGGATGGATTGAAATTTCTAAGGTTTAGTCATATTCGCAAGCTCGTATCAATACAGTTACGTAACCGATAGATATGCTCTAACTTGCATGGGCTACCACAAAAACTTGTCACGACCCGTACCTGCTTTTTGGGATGCAAGTGCGTGAGCAAGCCAGCTACGTATCAAGTGGACTCCAGCCCGACTCGAGTACGTATAAGCTATCAAGATCATGGTATCATAGCTAATATGGTAATCTACAGTGTATCTCAATCTACAAGAATATATAAGACAAGAATGAACAAGTATGTGTCGTGGTCTGCAGCCCACTAGCATATATGTCCGATTAGACTCCAAGAATAATATGAGTCTATAAAGCTAAGCTGAAAAGCATGATATATCATAAAAGTATGATAAAGATAGTAAATTAATAACACTAACATAATACCTGAATCATGCGATTGAAGTCAACTACCACATGCTCAGCTAACTAACTCCGTACAATCAGCTACATGAAGAGATCATCAGGTACTCAGAGGACTAGTAATATACATAAAATATGCCTACTAATATGACAGTAAAAAACATGTATGGTGGATAAGAACACTAAAAGAAGAACATCTAAGGACGACGAGTCGTGTGGAAATATAATACTAGACTTGGCTAACTATCAATCAGAACTCCTATAACTTGTAGTACAATACAAGATACTCCCAATCTATAGTGTTTCAATTGACATACAAAGCAGAATACTCTCAGTCGAGATTAGCCAATTCTAGTATCGATCTCCTCTCCTAAAGGATACAAGGTCAAGTCGACTCCTATAAATCGTAGTACAATACAAAATACTCCTAATCCATAGTGTCACAAATCAAGTCAATCAATCAATCAATATATGTTATAGGTCGTAGTACAATGCAAGATACTCCCAATATATAGTATGTCTCAAGTCAAGTCAATCAAGTAATATCAAGATAAAAGAATCGGCTATAGGTCGTAGTACAATGTAAGATACTCCCAATCTATAGTATATCTCAACTGTAGTACAATGCAAGATACTCCCAGTCAAGAATATTCAAGTCAAGAACAAGATATATAAACTGACAACTCAATCACGAAACAAGCTAACACGAAAAGACCAATTATCAAGCAATGTCGAATATTCTATACGTGCACGTAAATCTAGAAACAAGTAAAACAGTCGATGACAAACCAATCACAATATGGGAGACAGGTAACCATATGAAAGAAGTACAATATTAAGAAAACAATATAAATACTGATATGTTCGGCAAGGTATACTTGCCTGAGGGTTGCACGGAAAACCAACAATATATCGCCAATCAACAAGTCAGAAAGTCCAAGTCTCACAACTGCCTCCAGAAACTGTAATAGATGTTGACAACATTTCCAGATTAGTCAAATTAGCTAGGATAGCCTATCCTTAAGTGCAATTCTGGACACAGGGGCAAAATGATAATTTTGGGTCAAAACGGTGTCCGCCGTTGGACCCGCTTTGTACCGAAAAGCGTACCAGAGTCAATGGTATCTAAAGTTGTCAAACTATATGTCTACAGATTTGTTTTGATAATACGAACCCAATCGTATGTCCAAAGTTGAATTTCGAAAGGCCGTGCACACAATCGCCCGTTGAATCGGATCGCGGGGACCGCAAAACGGCGATCCGATCAACTGTCTCAGAATCGGACCAAACTTGGCATACAGGACCAGAAAAATGATACGGTACTGCTGGCACAAGTTTTGTCTTGATTTGACAAATGTGCACACAGTAGTTGGGAATTTTGCAAAGAGGCCGATACGGTGAATTTTGACGGATACACATCAAATTCGTCGCACACATGCAACCAATTTGAATTCCGGCAAAGCCCACACGTCCACGAAGTCGATAAGCACCTTTCGATGCTTTCGGTCCGCGACCATGTCGCCCGGTTTGGCGGGATGCACGTGGTATCGAGATTTTTTTAAAATTTTCAGTATTCGAAATCAGTTTTTCTTGATTTTTCAAAATCAATTAACTTTCTGAATAATGGGTCAAAAATAATTCTACAAGAAGGAGTTCGATCTCGTATAGGTATTTACAGGTCTGTTCATTTATATTTTAAAAAATCCTAAAGTTTGTTTACAAAACTCCCTTCAAACACGGGGTATGAGACAGTCTAAATACCTTGTTTCCAGTCAGTTTTTCGACGATGTTTGCGTTGGATTTCTAAGCGATCTAAGTATGCATATGAAATTCTATTTAAAAGGGCATGAAAAGGGTTATATTTTCAACGTGTACGAAGAAACCGTGCAGAAAAATATGCGACGACGAGAGAGAAAACTCACCGCGAAGTCAAGGGTTTAGGGCCGCTGCTGCTGCGTTCCGTGGGCTGTGGTGAGAGCGTTTGGCCGGCTCTGGCAGCGCTCCGGCGAAGCAGGGTGGCGTACAGAGGTGGCTGGGGATGTGCTCGGGTCTCAGGTCAGTTTAGGGGTTAGGGTTTTGTCTATATATATATATATATATATATATATATATATATATATATATATATATAGAACGAGAGGGCTCTCGGGTTTTTGCGGGCGGTTATGAGGGCAGGGGGCTCGGGTCTGGGAGGGTTCTAACTTGCGATATTTTGGTTTCCAAAATCTCGCGAGATTTTGGTTTCTTTTCTTTTTTTTTTCTTTTTTTCTTTTTTTTTCTTTTCTTATCTATTTATAAATAAATATCTATATATCCATATATCTATATATATATGTATATATCTATATATACACCTATAAATCTCCAAAAATTCAAAATCAAATCTTAATATTTTCTATCTATATATATAATGTATTTAAATATATGTACATATGCGTAAATTCAATTTACAATAAAAAGGACAACCAATAATAATAATATATAATAGTAATAAATATATTTATTTAATCACCACAAAATAATAAAATAATTAAATGGTGGTTAGGTGAATCCATACTACTCACCTATATCCGGGTCCAAAAAATTGTACAAATATTGTAAAATAATATTTAATAATAAAAATACCAATTTTTGTACAAATATTCAAATAATTTAAAAAATGTACATCAATACCTAAAATAATTTAGGAAATATTTGTACACACATAAAATATGCCTACATGGTCGTCTTTGGTCTCACTACAAGATTAGATGGGCTCGGTTTCGATTCGAGTCTAGTCCGAGCTAAATCGACACAAACCGGGTCTCCTACAAGTCAATAATATAATTAATAAATAATTTAAAATTTCTTTCGAGGTTAAGTCGCAACTTGGCCTGGTTTTCCTAGTTAGGACACACTTATGGCTGGGTCTTCCTTGGCATGGCTAATACACTAGTCAAGGCACGCCACTGCACTATCCGTGCCATTAGTCCTAGTCGTTTGGTACTTCAAAACTCAACCTGTGCTAAAGTCATCTACCGTAATAATTAACTAAATAATTATTTATAAAAATCTAAAAATTACCATTTAAATCAAATAAATAATAAGAAAATGTTTTAAAATTTTTGGGAAGAGGAGTTACAACTGGTGTGCCCTAAAAACAACTTATGCATGAGCCTAAACCACACCCTATAGACGAACACCAATATCAACGTCAGGGACTCGTAATTTTCGTTTATATACTACACAGTCTATGGAATCCTTCTAGACGAATCGAAGGAGGTGATGGCCGTTAAAAGTCAATCTCTCTGATTTTACTATGATACAACCACCAAGATGCTGTATCACCATTCATACGATGAGATTCTCCTCCGATTTCTATCGAACGAAGAGGCGATCGAAGCTCTCCGTGAAGCCCATGATGGTACCTGTGGAGCTCATCAACCCAGTCCTATGCTACAGGACCGACTTCGATGCATGGGTTATTATTGGCCCACCATGAGGGCAGATGTTGTAGAATATGCCAAGAAATACCGAGCATGCTAATTGTATGCTAACTTCATTCATCGACCTTCGGAGTTCCTATATCCGACGATCGTATCTTGGCAATTTGAAGACTGGAGAATGGACATAGTGGGGCCAATCACTCTTTTTTTCTTTATAGGGGACCTTTTCATCCTGGCTATCACCGATTATTTCTCTAAATGGACGGAAGTAGTACCTCTATCAGTGGTAAAAAGCACAAACATGATTAGCTTCATCAAGCACCACGATATCTACCGTTTTGGGGTACCCTGGAGAATCATCTACGACAATGGTCCATAATTCATAAGTCATTCATTCAGCAGATTCTGTGATAAGAATTCATCTAAAACATGGCATCAATGCCCTACAATTCAGCGACAAATAGATTTTCTGAAGCCTTTAAGAAGACAATCGTCAAGCATATCAAAAAAGTCGTATCGTCTAACAAATGTGACAGGGGCAAAAAGCTAGGCGAATGCCTTTGGGATTACCGTACAATATTTCAGACTCTAACTGGTAATACACTGTTTTTACTGGTGTATAGGACCGAAGCAGTCCTTTTCCTCAAAATCTAGATCCCTCGCTACGAGTGTCTATTAGAAATAAGCTAACGGATGATGACAATCAACGTCGTTGATTACAGGAGCTAGAGGCGCTTGATAAAAAAATGTCTTCTCGCTCAACAGCGCATCGTGCTCTATCAGGCTCCCATTTTTGGAGCCTTCAACAAAAAGTCAAACAAAGAACGTTCCAAGTGGATGGCCTTATCCTATCAGTTAGAAGGCTAATGGTGATGACTCATAAATCAGCCAAAAAGTTCGAACCTAAGTAGGAGGGTCCCTTCATCATAGAGACGATGTATTCTAAAGGGGCCTACCGACTCACAAGACCTAACGGAGACTTGTTCATAATGCCAATCAATGTCAAGTTCTTTAAGAAATACTATGTATGAAACCTATGAGCATGCATTTCTGTGGCTTGAATCCCCAGCAAATATCTGTAAAACATAATCAAGCTCATTTTGCCCTCAAATATCTTACTTCTACAAGCACGTAAATACATCTATCGATTATCATATGTCTCTGGAGCCTAGTTGCTTCAAAACATTCTTTTATGCCCCTGAACCAGAATACTGGAGAGAGGGGACGGACACAGCCAGCTACGTATATTAAAGTGCAATCCACCTCGCTCTACGGTCACGGCTGTCTAGATACATGAGGGTTTAACTACAAGCCATCGGTCTCTTATGGTCATGAACAAGCCTATTGTCTCAATCTCAATCAAGTAATAGTAGTTACAAGATGTCAGAGCACCAAATATACAATAGTAAGACATCCCATACATTACATATTTGGATGATCATGAAGATAGTAATATAAAATGTGAAGACTAGCAAGAGTTTCAGTCATACATGATCAACCCTAGGATTTGTTAATCAAGCTACAGCCCGTAGGCAGACAGTAAGTAAAATACAATCGAGCTATCATGTGCTCGTCGGCTAAACGCCTCAAAAGAATAGTTTTACAATAGAGTGGGAGAACAAAAATAAAACTCACTCGTTGCCAGGGTTACGCCGGGTGGTCACCATCTGGCTGGAAGGTAGGAAGATCCTCTAGAGCTGCTCCGGTATCTGGCCACGCAAAACCAGCTGGATCAAATCCCAGAAAGAGCAAGTGCCACAAAGGAGGCTTCACTTAAAAACTAAAAACCAATACATGAGAACATAAAATAAGACATATAACAATAAGACGTGAAATATAAATAGAGCAATAAATGTCAAGAGGATGAAAAATTATTCCGATCAGTTATTGATAAGATAAGCATAAGCAACCGTGTTCCGAAGTAACCAAGTACTGGAACCAGACAAGGCTTGGACTGGTTAGACTCCATCCAACATTCACGGCCAAGCAATAAGTATGGCTTGATACTTTAACTGACTAGGGTTATCATAGGCCTAGTTACTAGCAAGATGCAATGAGATTGTTCCAACAGCCACAAGCCCTACAGACTATCTAGGTTATCCGGACGAAATTAGGGATTGAGTTCATGTGGGCACATCGTCCAAGAAACGCATGTACCCTTAAGTAGCTTGGAGGGTGCAATGTATGACAATGTGCTGGAAATGTGTTCTACTCGACGGCAGGCTACAAATCCCATGATGGGGCACCCAGATAACGGGATTGCCTAGAGCTGGAAAATCTCTTCATGACTACTGGATTATTCTAGTTATTTAGCCTTAGTCAGTTTCAGTAGGTACCCCTGACCGTGGTACTCAGGGGTCCATGCCCTAGACATGATGCAAGATAATACTGGTTTATTTGTACAAACACATTCGTCCACGGTGTCCAGACCATTCATTCTTGTCATGTTATGCTAGCCGTCGTAACAGCATTCAATAGTTCCCATCAGGCTTACTTGTCATATCATGTCATGTCATGGCATGCCAGCTTACTTGTTATACCATGCCGTGTACAATTATCAATCCAATCATATTAACCAATTTGTGATTATCAAGCCCATGACAAAGGTGCAAAAACATAAAGGGCAAGCGGTGTACACTAAGGTCTCAAAGTCTATACGCTAGCAAAACTACGCTAGGCCGAAGGACCCCGAGCGTAAAATAGCTCTACGCGGGCAAGACCAAGGAAAGACAGCTCTATGCGAGCAAGGCTGTACGCGAGCAGGACCCTACGAGAGCGAGAGGGTCTACGCGAGTGAGACTCTACGGGAGCGAGAGTACACGCAAGTGCGACTCTACGCGAGCGGGGCTGCACCCGAGCGAGACTCTACGCGAGCGAGGCTGCACGCGAGCGAGACTCTACGCGAGCGAGAGTAGCCCCCGCGTAGAGTTCGGATCAACTAAGCATAGAACAGGGTACGCTGGCACGTAAGCACGTGTGCGTAAAGGGAAAACACTACGCTGGCACGTAAAAGACGTGGGCGTAAAGGGAAAACACTACGCTGGCACGTAAACACGTATGCGTAAATGCCTCATCCTCTCCCCAAGGCTGATTCAAGCAGCAATTGGACTCAAGAACTCAAGAAACCCTATCTCGGCCAAGACTTGCTCCAACCATTCAAAGCCAAACTTGCGTAGGATCGAAATTCCTACTACATGGAACTCTAAATTTAAAAATAACAAAGCTTGATAGATCAAAATCCAAGAAATCCAAAAATGTAACAAACTTAGATCTACAAGAAATAAACCAGGGAAATTGAAAATGCTAAGTACTAAAGTGTCTTAGAATCTCGTGAGGAAGACAATGGAACAATAAAAATGGAGTTCCTCCATGAAATAAGTTGTACTTGCCTAATCCTCTCTCTTGGTAGGTGGAGACAGAGTTATGAGGAAGAAGGAGTTAATGAGAAAACTAATGAGGAGAGAAAAGGGTTGTTGGGTTAATAAATGATGGATGGTGGTAGGTAGGGGTTTGCATACTAACCCAAACCAAGCCAAACCAAGCCGAACCCAACCGAACTCAATGCATGCCAAAGCCAAAATAGACCGCACGGACCATAAAATATTAACTAACCCAAGACTAGCCAGCCAGGACAAGTCGAAATATGGGTCCGAGATACGTATACGTATACCAAAATATGTATAACAAAATCCGATGATGACAACTCTACCCACCTTAAAAGAATTCCGTCCTCGAAATTTAATCAAGAGGCTAGAGATATCGAGCATGTTATACTAATCACAGGCAAGTTATACTAAACAATCAATCATACAACCATTCATGCAAGCAAAGAATTAAAGCATAAGGCATAAGAAATATATTATACCATATGAGTCAAACATGTGTAGATATCGCGATAAGATATCATCCTTACGCTCCCACGTTGACTCACCCAAAGAGGGATGACCCCAAGCAACACGGACTAACTTGATAGTCTTGTTCCTGAGTATCTTCTCTCTTCGGTCCAATATGGATACGGGTCTCTCCTCATACGATAGGTTGGCACCAACAACCAATTCCGAATGATCAAGGATATGAATCAGATCTGGGATATACTATCGTAATTGGGATAAATTGAAGACATCATGTACCTCATGTAACGACGGCGGAAGAACGAGACGATAGGACACATCACCTACTCGCTCTAGAATGTCGAATGTCCCAATATACCTAGGACTAAGCTTTCTCCGTATGCCGAAACGAATGACGCCACGGGTAGGCGAGATCCTAAGGAATACATGGTTGCTGACAGAAAATTCAAGGGAACGTCGATGAGAATCGGCCTAATGACGCTGGCGATCTTGTGCAACTCGAAGATGATCTCTGACTTGCCTGACCACCTCAATAGTCCGTGTCACCATTTCTGGTCCAAGCATTCTCCTCTCACCTATATCATCCCATGCTAACGGAGATCTGCACTTTCTGCCGTACAAGACTTCAAAGGGCGCCATCTGGATACTGGCCTAGAAACTATTATTATAGGAGAATTCCACGAGGTACAGGTGATCTTCCCATGAACCACCGAAGTCGAGTGTATATGACCATAACATATCTTCAAGAGTCTGGATCGTGCGTTCTGACTGACCATCTGTCTGCAGATGATAAGCTGAACTGAACTTGAGACGAGTCTCCAAACTTTTCTGAAGACTCTGCCAAAAGTGCGATGTGAATCTTGAATCTCTGTCGGATACAATACTGACTGGTACTCCATGCAACCTGACCATCTTCCTGAGGTACATCTCTGCAAGCTGATCCGTCGACTGACCAACCCTGAAAGGAAGATAATAAGCTACCTTGGTGAGTCTATCGACTATAACCCACATAGCATCTCTCCCAGCTGGGGATCTAGGTAATACAGTTACAAACTCCATGGTAATGTGCTTCCATTTTTATTCCGGGATCGATAAAGGTTGAAGAAGTCCAGCTGGTCTCCGATCTTCAGCCTTAACTTGTTGGCAAACTAAGCATCGAGAGATAAACTGGGCTATCTCCCTCTTCATGCCATTCCACCAAAAATGCTGCCGGATATCACGATACATCTTCGTACCGCCCGGATGAATCGAATACTGAGAATTGTGAGCTTCTGCCGTGATCTCCTGTCTGACATCACCACTAGGCATACAAATATGCCTCCCATGTCGAAGTGTACCATCTTCATGGATACACAACTCTGGTCTTCCTCCTGCTACACATTCTGCCCTAAGCTGCTGAAGCTTAGAATCTGCTCACTGAGCTAGCTTGATCCTCTCAACTATACTGGACTAAACTTGCATACTAGCCATCAATACATATTGGCATGAAGGACAACTTCAATACCCATCTTCTGAAGATCTGCTAACAACTCTGGTTGTGCTATTAGAAAATAAACTTCGGCTCTTCTGCTCAATGCATCTGCAACAACGTTGGCCTTCCCAGGATGATACTGTAGGTTGATGTCATAATCCACAAGTAGCTCTAGCCATCTCCTCTGACGCATGTTAAGATCCTTCTGGGTAAACACATACTTCAGTCTCTTGTGGTCGGTGAAAATCTCCACCAATCTCCATATAAATAATGCCTCTACAACTTCAATGCAAAAAATACTGCTGCCAGCTCCAAGTCGTGGGTCGGGTAATTCCTCTCATGATCATAAAGTTGATGTGACACATAAGCTATTACCTTTCCATGCTGCATCAAAATACATCCTAAACCTCTGTCTGAAGCATCACAATACACTGAGAATCTCCCGATCCAATCTGGAAGCGTGAGAATGGGTGCCGTCATCAAGCCTCGCTTCAACTTCTCAAAAGAATCCTGACATTCTGTTGTCCAAACAAACTGCACATCCTTGTGGGTCAACTGGGTCAGGTAACCCGTGCAAAGTCTGAAATAAATTGCCGATAGTAGCCGGCCAAGCCAAGAAAACTACGAACTTCTACAATTGTGCTGGGTACCGGCCATTTCTCAATAGCCACGATCTTCTGGGGATCCACCTCCATTCTACCTCCGGTGATGATATGACCCAAGTATGAAATATGATCGAGCCAGAACTCATATTTACTAAACTTTGCATACAACTGGTGTTCTCGGAGAATCTGGAGGACAACTCTGAGATGCTGCTCATGCTCCGCTTCACTCTTACTGTAGACCAGAATGTCATCTATGAACACAATCATGAACTAATCCAAATAAGTCATAAAGATACGATTCATGAGGTCCATGAATACAGCCGGCGCATTGGTTGCTCCGAAGGGCATAACAAGGAACTCCTAATGCCCATACCTGGATCTAAATGTTGTCTTCGGGATGTCCTGCTATCTGACTCTGATCTGGTGGTATCCTGACCGCAAGTCAATCTTCGAAAGTACGGACGCCCCTTTGAGTTGATCAAATAAGTCATCTATCCTCGGGAGATGGTATATATTCTTGATTGTCACTGAGTTCAAGGTACGATAGTCAACACATAATCTGGACGTACCATCCTTCTTTTTCACAAGAAGCATCGAAGCTCTTCAAGGCGATCCACTGGCACGGATGAATCCCTTGGTCCTGAGTTCTTCAATCATCTTATACAAGATCTCCAATTCTGAGGTGCCATCCGGTAGACTCTCTCTGACACTGGTGCTGTCCCGGGGATCAAGTCTATGGTGAACTCGATCTCTCTCTCTGGTGGCATACCTGGAAGCCCCTCGGGGAAAACATTGGGAAACTCTTCTATAACTCTGGAAAATCGACCTGTCGCTACAACTGTCATCCGAAATACTGGAGGAGAAGGTTCTATTCCGCCCCAAAAAATGAAAACTCTGGCTCACCAGGAATAGTAAAAATAATCTTGTCGATATGGCAATCTATTCTAGCATACTGGTCCGTCAACCAATCCATCCCTAAGACCACGTCATAATCGACCATCGGAAATTCTATCAACCTAGCAGAAAACTCTCTACCGCCAACTACGATCCGACACGAGGAATATACTCTATCTACTCCCACAAGTCCGTTACCAGTAAGTATATTAAGCCTTACTGATAATGACTCGGGCACCAGTCCTATCCGTATCGCGAATCGTACAGACATAAATGAATACGATGTACCGGAATCAAATAACGCTGATGCTGGAAAGGAGTTAATGAGAATAGTACCTGCCACTACCTCACCTGATGCTAACTCCTCCTCCATGGTCAAAGCCATCACTTGACCTTGCCCTTTGGGAACTGGTCCCCTCTGTTGGAAACCCCTCTGGCGGGCCTGGATCTGAGCTTGGACTTGTGCATAAAGCTAGGGGTTCTACTGCTAAAATGCTTGGACCTGAGGCGGCAAGGGCCTCGAAAATGGGTATTATTGCTGCTGTTAGACTGGTACTGGGGCTGGCCCCTAACCGAGAGACTAGAAAAGGTTGAAGAAGATGAACTCCTCATATTCGGTCAGTTCCCAACCCTGTGGTCCGGTGCCCCATAAACCGAGCACAAACCCTATGCTTTGCGACATTCTGACACAACGTGCCCTGACTTTCCACAGTGAGTGCAACCCATTGCGAAATACTACTTCTGTTGCTGCTGGAGATATGCCGGGGTCGAATGCTGACTTGACGTAACGAAAGTCGCCCGCCTCGGAGCTCCAATAGTCAAAGCCCTAGCTGCCGGGACTGGTGCTGAAGACTGGGTCATCTGCCCATGAGACCACTTCCGACATCCGGTCCGGTCCACAATCCTCTGGGTGGTATACTCATGCCTCCTAGCTGCTCTCAATACTGCATCGAAAGTCTGATGCTCAAACTGCTCTACCGCTAGTAAAATCTCCAGGTGGAGTCCCTGCTGGAACTGCTGAGCTCTGTCGAACTCGGTTGCCCCCAAGGTGGAAGGAAATCGACTAAGCCTGAAAAACTCGGTCGTATATCCATCGACCGTCCTGTCCATATGTTTCAAATTAGTGAACCTCGTCTGTAGATCATACCGAGCTGTAGCATCAAAGTACTTGGTCCAAAATCTCTCACAGAATACTGTCCAGGCAATAGGTTCCACTAATCCAACAGCCTGTGCCGCCCACCAGCTGCGGGCTAGATCAATAACTGCAGATGCACCACGGCCACCTTCTCGTCCTCTGGGTCCTGGCTGCTTCTAGAATAAACTCAGTATCCTGCAGCCAAGCGTCTGCGGCAATAGCATCTTTGCAGGGAGGGTTCAAGCGCTTGAAGCTGTTGGCTGCACTGTTACCTCTGCTCATAGCATCTTGTACTGTCTGGTACAGTATATCACCTCGACGATCCTGGGATACAAGCAACTCCCTGATGTGTCCAACGAAGACTTCATCATCCTGCCTTGCAGGCTGGGCTGGCTATACTGGGGGTCCTGGACCTCTGGGAAGCATGACTCGGGAAGCTGTTCTTGAGTGCTGAGCTCGATCTTCTTGTTGCGGGGGTACTCGTTGAGCTCCTTCCGGCCGATTGGCAGGACCAGGGGCAATGCCGTTGAAGAAGACGACACAGGGAACAATAAGGAAGGACCAGGACAGATCAAAGATACAAGCATGTGATCAGGTCAAGATTTTAGGAATTTAGAGGATACGAGCAGAGATCAAGGGCGAGTGCTGATTGAGACATCTATTCGGTAAACCCTCACATATCTTGATTCACAAGACCTGCATGGGCCAGCACTTATCATGCCCCTGAACCAGAATACTGGAGAGCAGGGGCAGACACAGCCATCTACGTATATTAAAGTGCAACCCACCTCGTTATACGGTCACGGCTGTCTAGATACATGAGATTTAACTACAAGCCATCAGTCTCTTATGGTCATGAACAAGCCTATTGTCTCAATCTCAAGCAAGTAATAGCAGTTACAAGATTTCAGAGCACCAAAACAATAGTAAGGCGTACCATACATTACATATTTGGATGATCATGAAGCTAATCATACAAAATGTGAAGACTAGCAAGCGTTTCAGTCATACATGATCAACCCTAGGATTTGTTAATCATGCTACAGCCCGTAGGCAAACAGTAAGTAAAATACAATCGAGCTAACACGTGCTCTTCGACTAAATGCCTCAAAAGAATACTTTTACAATAGAGTGGGAGAACAAAAATAAAATCCACTTGTTGTCAGGGTTACGCCGGGTGGTCACCATCTGGCTGGAAGGTAGGGAGATCCTCTGGAGCTGCTCCGGTATCTTGCCATGCAAAACCAGCTTGGTCAGATCCCAGAAAGAGCAAGTGCCACAAAGGAGGCTTCACTTAAGAACAAAAAACTAACACATCAGAACATAAAATAAGACATATAATAATAAGACATGAAATCTAAATAGAGCAATAAATGTCAAGAGGATGAGAAATCATTCCGATCAGTTATTGATAAGATAAGCATAAGTAACCATGTTCCAAAGTAGCCAAATACTAGAACCAGACAAGGCTTGGACTGGTTAGACTCCATCCAATATTCACGGCCAAACAATAAGTACGGTTTGATACTTTAACTAACTAGGGTTATCACGGGCCTAGTTACTAGCAAGATGGAATGAGATTGTTCCAACAGCCACAAGCTCTTAGACCATCCAGGTTATCCAGACAAAATTAGTGGTTGAGTTCATGTGGGTACATCGTCCAAAAAACGTATGTACCCTTAAGTAGCTTGGAGGGTGCAATACATGACAGTGTGTTGGAAATGTGCCCTACTCGATGGTAGGCTACAAATCCCATAATGGGGCGCCCAGATAACGGGATTGCCTGTAGCTGAGAAATCTCTTCATGACTACTGGATTATTCTAGTTATTTAGCCTTAGTCAGTTTCAGTAGGTACCCCTGACCGTGGTACTCAGGGGTCCATGCCCTAGACATGATATAAGACAATACTAGTTCATTTATACAAACACAATCGTCCACGGTGTCCAGACCATTCATTCTTGTCATGTTATGCTAGCCGTCGTAACAGCATTCAATAGTTCCCATCAGGCTTACTTGTCATATCATGTCCTGTCATGGCATGCCAGTTTACCTGTTATACCATGCCGTGTACAATTATCAATCCAATCATATTACCCAATTTGTGATTATCAAGCCCATGACAAAGGTGCAAAAACATAAAGGGCAAGCGGGGTACACCAAGGGGCTCAAAGTCTATATGCTAGTGAAACTACGCTAGGCCGAGGGATCCCGAGCGTAAAATAGCTCTACGCGGGCAAGACCAAGGAAAGACTGCTCTACGCGAGCAAGGCTGCATGCGAGCAGGACCCTACGCGAGTGGGAGGGTCTACGCGAGCGAGAGTACACGCAAGTGAGATTCTACGCGAGCGGTGCTGCACGCTAGCGAGACTCTATGCGAGCGAGGCTGCACGCGAGCGAGAGTAGCCCCCGCGTAGAGTTCGGATCAACTCAACGTAGAACAGGGTACGCTGGCACGTAAGCACGTGTGCGTAAAGAGAAAATACTACGCTGGCATGTAAAAAACGTGGGCGTAAAGGGAAAATACTACGCTGACACATAAACACGTGTGCGTAAAGGCTTCATCCTCTCCGTAAGGCTGAGTCAAGTAGCCATGGGACTCAAGAACTCAAGAAACCCTATCTCGGCCAAGACTTGATCCAACCATTCAAAGCCAAACTTGCGTAGGATCGAAATTCTTACTACATGGAACTCTAAATTTGAAAATAACAAAGCTTGATAGATCAAAACCCAAAAAATATAAAAATACAACAAACTTAGATCTATAAGAAATAAACCAGGGAAATTGAAAATGCTAAGTACTAAAGTGTCTTAGAATCTCGTGAGGAAGACAATAGAACAACAAAAATGGAGTTCCTCCATGAAGCAAGTTGTACTTGCCTAAGCCTCTCTCTTGGTAGGTGGAGAGAGAGTTATGAGGAAGAAGAAGGAGTTAATGAAAAAATGAATGAGGAGAGAGAAGGGTTGTTGGGTTAATAAATGATGGATGGTGGTAGGTAGGGGTTTGCATACTAACCCAAACCAAGCCAAACCAAGCCGAACCCGATGTATGCCAAAGCCAAAATAGACCGCACGAACCATGAAATGCTAACTAACCCAAGGCTTGCCAGCCAGGACAAGTCAAAATACAGGTCTGAGATACGTATACGTATACCAAAATATGTATAACAAAATTCGAGGGTGACACATTCCCTCATTATTTACTAGTAAAAGGCATCCACGTTCACATGACCTCTGTGATGACTTCTACGAACATACAGAGTTTTATCCTACCACGTTCTCATAACCTCTGAGTAAGATGACTCTAAAATAAAAGTTTACCATGTTTACATTACCTTTGAGTAAACATTCTCACATAGCATCTTTTGTGTTGCTATACTCCGCACATAGAATATCCAAGTCCATATCACCTCTGAGATATTTCCTGTGTCCCTACAGAGTTCGGTATTGCTATACATGCAATTAAGAACTAACCTTCAATGCGTGGGCCTTCTTACTGTAATGGGATTGGTATGGCCCCTTTTGTAGATGCCAGGGACCTAAAAGCATGACATTCCTCAAATATCATAGGCCAGCAGGATCAAGAATCAGGGGGTATCAGGACCGTATCTCTAGTGGAACTTTCGGGTACAATGGTAAGTGCATACTCGACCCATAAGCTAAGGAACTGTTCTCCCACCCTATGCACCTATCGAGGTCGTATATATGACAATGTACCTCTTTCAACTGCTAAGTCTCCTAACATGCCTTTATTAGCAGTTAGACCTAACGCATGCGCACGGCTGATCATCCAACACGTAAGTACCTCTATATGCTACTAATATCTCACAGATATCTCGTGGCCCAACTGTGTCAAAGTTTATGAAATACATACTACCAAGGCAGTCCCTTAACTCTAGGTCCGTGGGCAAAGTTTAAAGGAAAGAAAAAATACGACTAGTAGTTGCATCATGTATAGCGAAAAGCATGGTAAAGTAAATCAGGAGTAGTAAACAGTGAAGTAACTAAAGAACTAGAAATAATCATACAGCAACTAATAATAAGATGTAAGTAATAAATATGGAAAGGTATCTTACCTGAGGTTGTGTGCAAAATGATTGTATCCAATAGCTCGAACCGGCAGATCAATGAAGCCAAGAAAGTCAAATCTTACAAAACGTCCGATGCAAAAATAAACATCACCAACATTTTTGATATAAAAGAAATGTCTAAAAATACCAGCCAAAAAGTCCAATTTTAGACATTGGAGCAAAATCAAATTTTTGGGTAAAAAATGATGTCCGCCGTTGGACCCATTTTGTACCCAAAAGTGTATCGGTACCTACGGTCTCTAAAGTCATCAAATTATATGTCTACAAATCCGGTTTGACGATACGAACTCAACCATATATCCAAAGCTGGATTTTGGTAGGCCGTGCATAATTTTGTCCATTGGATCGGGTCGTGGGCCCGCCAAAATGACGTTTTGGTCGACCTTTTCAGAATCGGACAAAATTGGCATACAGGACCAGAAAAATAATATGGTCCTACTGGCACAAGTTTCATCTCGAGTTGATGAACGTGCATAAAGTTAGGGGCTAGTTTGCAAAGAGGCCGATACGGGGTATTTCGACGGATACGCTTTGATTTCGTCGCACACGCACAACGAAATCGAGTTCCGTCGATTCCCACACATCGACAACGTCTATATGCGTCTTTCGATGCTTATGGGTTACGACAACGTCGTCCGGTTTGTCAGGGCGCACGCCGTATCAGTGAAAATTTCTAAAATATTATTGTTTGAAAAACTATTTTTCTTGATTTTGGAGCTAATTTTACTACTAATTAAAAATGAAATTAAAGAAAACTATTTAGAGCTTTTTAAACCTGGTTAGGTTGCCTACAGGGTATTTAGAATATTTTTTTCATCGTTCGGAGACACTCCGGCGGTGGAGCGCGCATGCAGGCGGTTAGGGCTGGGCGTCAAGGATAGGCGAGTATGTCTAGAGTTTTGAGAAAGGAAACGAGGTTCCCTAGGGCTCGAAATAAAGAATTTTTGAAGGAAACGACTTTGGATTTATAGCGATGTTCGAATAGAATTTCTGCTCCTTATCGAGTTTGATTTTTAATAGGATTTGATTGATTTGGAAGCGGATATGATCAACGTTGAATAAAAAATTTTGGATCCAATTTGATTCAAATATGACCAAAATTTGATGTTATAAAAAAATAGAAGATCTCCTTTCCGGAACTGGGGACGGGCATTGGGAAGTAGATGAAGGAACAGTGCCGGGTGCTCTATTCATTTCTTTTTATTTATTTTTTCTTTCATAAAGCTTATCTTTCTGTTAGCAATATATACATATATATATATATATATATATATATATATATATATATATATATATATATATATATATATATATTATATATTATATTTATATATATATATATATATATATATATATATATATATATATATATATAATATATATATATATATGTTTGTGTGTGTGTAAAGTTATAATTAAAGCTGCATATCTATGATTATTATATAAAAATCTCAAGAAATCTAAAATATTTTAAATACCATGTTCTAAATTTTGAAAATATTTAAATTAATAAGACTTTATTTCTGACAATGACTTCTATAAGTAATATTTATTTTAATCTATGGTAACCATAACAAGGTTTCCAATTTGATAAAATTTATAATTTAAATAACACAAAACAAAAACAAAAAATGCTTCCAATGAAGCCTAAATATGTTTTTAGAATATAAATATTAAAATTCAAAAATATTTGCAACCTAGTTTCAGATAAAGAAACAAACTTAAACAATAATGGAAAACTTTTATTTATTTCCTATAATATATTCCAAAGCCTTGTCAATACGATAAAAATATATAGTTAATATTACAACCAAGTAAAATATTAATAATAATAACAATTAAATAAATAAATAAAATTCTAAATTTTAGGAGGTTTATATCCTACCCAACTTATAAAAATTTCATCCTTGAAATTAAAATGAATCTTAATATCATGAATACGAGATTTAATACAAAGGGAGAGTAGGTACATCAAATCGTAACTCGATTTATGAATGATAGAGGAGGTGGTTATCATATGAATCCAAGTTGTTGGTATATTCTACAACGTAGGGTATCTTTGGTTTGAAGGCCCTACCCAACTTATAGTAGTTGGCTAACCGTGAAAATCATCGTTGCAAGACTTTCTGAGAAGGACAATTTCTAAGGAGAGGCATGTGAATATTGGACACTAATGGTCATATTCATGGATTCTAAGTAGGCCTAGATATTTACATGGCATTCTTGATCACTAACTTCTATAGGAGAATTATTACAATTTAACATCATTTCTATCGGCCATGCTTTCAACAAGATGGTAGGAATCTCTTGTTCTAATATCAATAAAACATGTCGGTTTAAGGGATTTCACTCTTCAACTAACCTGGGGAACTAAGAGGTGAGAGTCTACATTAGTGCAGGATCCTTGCTAAAGATTTTGATGAGGTAAGGGCTGGAAGTCTTTAAGTCATAATGACTAGTCTGTGTGGGATCAGTGTTTGGTGTTGTGTAGGCGGCATATGCCTGCTTGGGTGGAATGCATACGTCATAAGTGTGATGCATCTTGCATGGATCATGAGCCATTAGTTTAGTTAAGAAAATAGATCGATATTGTACGGTTTAGAATCAAATGGAACAAAAATGGGCATCTATGGTTTGTTCTAAGGATAATATGTCATACGTGTGGTGTAATTAAAATAGAGCACATGAATGTGCATTTGTGTGGAACATGTATGTCATGTGTGTAGTTTGATTGGTCTAGTACGTGAGTGTAAAATTTGTTGGAAGAAAAAGGCTAGTGTTGCGCTTCAAATATCAAAGTGACGGTAGAGGTGATCAGGTGATACGGTTAGGAGTGGATGCCATGAACCACTGTTTATTAGTTCAATTAGAGCCAATCAATCCCAATCATTTGCTAATTCAAGAACCCTACTTTAAGCGAGGCTTGAAGTCTATACATTTCAAAAAAAATCGTTCTCAAAACTAAACAAAGGCACGATATTACAAAAGAATGGAATTTGAAAGATTAAGGTCGTTATCTTTGTACCTTGATTGTTGGAATAACCGCACATAAACTAAAAATGATATACAATACGAAGATAAGTCATGTATGTAGCTCGTGCAATAATTTTGAGCAATTAGGAGAAGTGGTTATATATGTTATTTTTGCATTCCCAAATTTGCGAGTTTTAATGACAGACGAACCGATGGTATCGTGTTTAACTCTTCTTATGGCCTATGCAAGATTATTGTCTAGGGTAATGTCTTCTATAGTTCGTCAAGAAATACCTTGAATACTAAATCCTATATTTTCTACTCGTAACAAGCTTACTCGTTTATGGCTATAAGGCTACTAATGGCGTCAAATGTAGTACTTTGCGATACTACTGCTAACTAATAAGTCTAAGTATATATGTTTCCCAGGAAATGATAAGTCAACTATATTAACAAGGATAAGTCCGCTATTGAGGGTGTTACTCTATTATCAACTAGTGTCTTAAAAATAAATGGTGTATCTAGGACAACGCTCTATGTTGCTGCTAAGGTTATGTAGATTGTCTAATTGACTTGCTCCGAGTTATTTTAGCTGGTAATTAGGCTGGGTTGATCAAAACATCAATCTTTGACCGAATGAATCTTGGGTTTTAATCTATATTGGCTAGACAAGATCCACAAAATCCAAATCAACTATTCTCATTAGGTTAGGGTAAACTAGAATAGGTTTCAACTCAAGTGGTTGGGCTATTTTCTAGTCGGGTTGGTTAACTAGGTTCCTTAAGACCAAAAATGTGTCTTCCATGACTTTTGTGTATAAGTAGCACATAGAGACTCCATGGAGTGGCATACTAGTGGCATTTGTGTAGTGGGCTTCGAGTAGGTCACAACTATATATTTGGTCGAAAGATTTGAATCAAGGTTGAGTCTCTAATTGAAGTCGGGAAATATATCGGTATTATGGTATGGGTTATAGCTAGTCCTATTTGACCTGAAAGCTGTATCATAAAAATATAGTACAAGGGGACGTATTTTAGTGGGACCTGATATGCCTAGATGAAGGTGGACTCATCTAGATCTTGCATATGAAATTTGTTGGAATGTAGTAGCTGGTCTCATGCTCCGAATATCAATGTTACGGTCTGGGACACCAAATGATCTAAATAGAAAGTGGGTGTTCATGAGGCGCTAATTTATTATCCTAATTGAACCATCTTATCTTAATCAATCGTTAATGCTCATAAATTCTAAAATTTCGAAGGCTTACAATCTATTCACTCCAAGAATTTCTTTCTCGAAATTAAAACTATAATAAGGTTTTAGGATTAACGAGGGAGAAAGAAATTTCAAAGTCGTGATATTATGTCTCGACTCTTGATTATAAAATAACACTACACGACGTAGTAGATAATGCGATATGGTAGGTATTAAACAAGGTTGAAGATTGTTCTCAAATTTCGAATAGATGGTAAACGACTGTGTATATATGCTTTTATGGCCAAAGGGGGGTATGGTGAACTAAGGGGACATTTCGTGTCTGTCTTCCTTCAAATACGAGCAGTTGTTTTTCCGAAATAAGTAAAGGCGGAAAAACAATAAGGAATTTAAGGGAGATAGAATCGAATGCAAATACAGGTTTCGAATGACGATTGAATAATTTTATGAAGAGTTATCAAGGCGGTGGCGGATGAGATGCTAAAGATATCTATATCTCAATCCACATAGGATAATCATAGGAAAAGTGAACCAAGGGTACTATGGTTGATCAGACCATAATACCCCAATTCTAATTAGATAGTATGTTAGTGGGCGTCCCCAATAAACATATGACATGAACAAGCTCGATAAAGAATAAGCTTGCAAAACTAGGCTATGATAGCAGCATCAGTCCAAAATATAAGCACGCGAGATTTATGATTGATATAAGTCACAAGCTGTTCAAGTTCCTTAATAATCTAAGCCTTGTCCGGTGTTTGTGCTTATACAGTCGCCCTACTATCTACTTGTCTACGGTCTTGGTCGACCAATGGGTTAGGGAATTCTAAACTCTATAATCTAATGTCATTCAATTATACTTCGGTGATAGGTTATAAGGACAACTGGGCGATAGGTCTTGAGGCATACTACCCAACTTATAAGAGTCAACTAATATTGTATTTGACCAATATAACACATAGACCTAGTATGAGTAACCTTTCTAACCTCTCTATCAATACGAAGAGAAAGGATAAGATTTATGGTAGAAAGGAAATCAGGCAAGATGCAATTCAAGACAATCAAACGAGAGTTCTAAAAATGGAATCAATGAAGGAGGTCAAGTATGTGGATGTGTCACACCCGCACCCACTGTGAGGGTACGAGAACGTCACAACGCCCAGCCTACGCCGCAGTATCGGCGGTAGAACGCTGTCCTAGGTCAACATACATCTAGCAATATAATACTAAGCAGTAAATGAACTCAATCACAACTAAGGAAGAAGAAAACATGATATGATATAGAACTCAAGGAAAATCAGAAGATAGAATAGTCTAAGATAATATCCCAGCAATATCCAGAGTACGTATCTCAGCTACTAAATATGAAAGGATATATACAACTCCAGATCTCTGAACAGAAGTAAAGTCTAGCTAAACAGTCTCAAGACAACATAAAAATAAGATAAAGCCTAACTAAACTAGTCTAGGCAGTGGGGGTGATGTCCTCAGCTAGAGCTGTCCAGTAGAAGGTATCCTCCCAGGCCTCCTCCTCGTTCTCGGTAATATTTTCAACAGGTCCAGTCAGGACAGGAGCGAGTACAATACATCTCAACAGTTCATAGCAGGTTAGAAAATATAATCATGCAGTAAAGTAAGATATAGATACTGAAGAAATACAGTATGTAAACAGAGAGAGAGAACTGTAATAGAGATATCTACTATAAGTAAAGAGCTACCAGTGACTAGTGATTTAGAGCACAAAGTCGACATGTGAACGGCTTGATTTGTACATGGCTATACTAAAGAGGCGTACATGGCTATTCTACTTTGGAATTGTTCACATGGCTATTTATACTCCCCCGTACCCCCAACTAATACACAAGGATCCAACCAGGTTATGTTATGAATCTATGTAACAGCCCCCGAAGGGTGGTAAGCCTCTGAAAGGTGATAAGCCCCCAAAGGGTGATATGCCCCCAAAGGGTGATAAGCCCCCAAAGGGTGATATGCCCCCAAAGGGTGATAAGCCTCCGAAAGGTGATAAGTCTCCGAAGGGTGATACATAGTAGTCCCACAAATAGGATAAGGATTCAAAGAAGACTCTGTGATCATATGGGTATATATCACAAGTGATCAAAGAACCAAAGAAACATATGATATGCTATGTAAGTGAAACGCACAGAACATAGAGTACCCGATGCTCCCTGAAGGGATAACATCTCATGGAGGGATCCATATTATACTAATCCGTGTGACCAACGTGACAGTATCAAGTAAAGTAATTTAATACAGGAAAATAATTCTAAGCAGGATATAAAATGATCAGAGAATGTACTCGCCTGTATCTGAGTGTCCGGATGAAATGTACTGTCCGATGAGAGGTGTCTGGCTCCTAATCAGAACAGCACAAATTACAACAAGTCTAAAATGATATAATGAAGTCCTACTATGCATTCTACATGATTCTAGGTCAAAGTCAACTCTTGATCAACTCTGGAAGTCAAACTAGGTCAAACAAGTCTATACTAGTCTATTCTAAGTCTAACAAGACTACACAGGTCTAATCCAGACTCTAAACTGACACACAGACACTACCATAGGCCATAGGCTAAGAGACTAGGCCATGGGCAAAGGCAATACCATGCCTATGACCAACCATAAATCATATGACCACAAGACAATATTATCTATAACAAAACAATACACATATTGATATACTATATAATATAACATAGAAATACACTTTAGCCTATAGGTTGCTATATGCATATCACATATACATTATATATATCCATATTAATATAATATGGTAACACACATTAGCATATAGGTATACCTACAATATACATATATTATCTATATATATACATTATACAATATACATACATGGAGAAATAGGAAAGGGATGTGGTAGTGTACATGTGTGTGAGTGTTAATCATAGCAAGAGGGTTGCATTAGTAAGGTATCTTAGCACATGTACATGAATTATATAGGGTAAGCTATAAGTAGTGTTTATGCTTGCATACATATATATACATTCCTACAATATCACATTCTTACATTCATTTGCATATTTTTCCCCATATACACTATGCATATTCACATACTTATATATATATATATATATATATATATATATATATATATATATATATATATATATATATATTGTGATAGAGAGGGCAAGGAAGAGGGCATGTGTGTGTGTATATCAAAAACCTGTATGTGCCTAGACTAATGAGTGTGTGTATATAAAGACTGAAAACAGTGTGACATAAGAGAAAATCAGTGAAAAATTAAAGAAACAGTGGCAGCACCTAAACTGTGTGGGGGTTAGGCAAGGAAATAGATGCTTGTGTGTACATGTGTCAGATGGAAATAATTGGAATGGTACACAGTTGTGTGATAGGAAATAGGGAATACTCTCATGTGTGTAATAAAAACAGTGACAAGGAATCAATTCAGAAAATAGGAATTTCCTGGAAGACAGTGAGTTAACAATATGTGAAACTGGGAACCTAAAACAGTGAACTACACATATATATACAATCTGGACTTAGGTACACATTGGGACACAGTAAGTGAGGTTTAATCTCAGGAAATCGACAGTTAATGTTAACAGTGATACAACATAAAACAGGGAGACATGTGACAGTGATTGGAATCATATATATGTGTGAAGCAAAACTTGAAATCAGTGCATACCAACTGGAATCAATGACAATTCAAAATGTGAAAAACTGGAAAACCTATAGCAAAACAGTGTAACATATATGTCTCAATTCCAGTTAAAGACTGAAGTAAGATCTCAGTTAAGAATGGAAGGGAAACCAATTTCTAGTTGACAGTTTTAAACATTCAATTCCAAGTCAAAATCTCAGGAAAATGTGAATTCAGTTTTGAGTTAGAAGGAAACCTCAGTTCATCAACATTTCGAAATTCCTATTAACTGTGTTCAACATAACCCAAAAAAATGCATCCATCAATCCCTATATATGTATACATTCATACAATTTCAGTTCACAACCAACCAAAAACTCAGTCTAAAACAAGAACCTAAATGACAATTTCGATTCCAACATAATCTCGATTAGAATAAGAAGAGGAATCAGTTTAGATTATAGGAATCAACATCAGTTAACATATTGAAATAAAACTAAAACAAAAGAGTTCAAAAACAATCCCAAACTCAGTTAAAACTGAACCAAAACAGTCCTAAGATGAAATCTCAGATTTTCTGAATCAAACCACATCCAAATCACCCCAATTTTGACTCACTACTAGTAAACACATAGGAGAACATTTTAGGCATTTAATATTATGCAATTTACAGTGTTAATTGGATCAAAAATGAAGACAGAAATTAAAATTAAAACCTGGACAGAACAGTAACATGTGGATATAATGTGTGTATCAGGAAAATAGGGAAATAGGGAATAAAATAGAGTGATCAGTGACAGTGAGCTTGTTCAGTGCAATGGGAAAAAGATTGACAGTACATAAAAACAATCAGTTCATTTAGGAAGAATACCATCTCATGTTAAATAGGAAATCAATCCTATCCATTCGAATCCAACACCAATGCTAAATTTCCATTTTCAGCTCAAAAGCCCATATTTGAATTGCAATATTCAATAATATGAAGCAACAGATATGTGAGATTAAATTACAGTTGAAAACATCGATAACAGGGATTAATAGCTCAGGAAATTGAAAGAAAAACAATGTATCAACATGTATCAGACCCTGTGAATAGTTAACATGCCAATCGACCCAATTCGAACCATCCTTCCACATCAAACCCACCCCAATAATGTAAGCTAATCTAATATAGTTTATACATTATATTTAGGATTAATTTAGCCAAATTAAACATGTATTTAAATATTAATCAACTAAATGAACACAGAGAACACAAAACAATACAAACTGGACAGCAATCATCGTGCACGTGTGTAGCACCCATATTCTGAATGCGTATTTTTGGTTAAGCCTGCATGTATCATGGACCTGTATTTTATTTTCTCAGATTCTGGCCTGTAATTGTATTTCTGGCTCGATTTGCAGATTTTGGGTTTTCTCGTAAAGTGGGTTTTGACTTGGCTTGGTTTTATTTTGTGGAGAGGGTTTGGTTTGGGTTGGTTTATCATGAGAGGAGCACTTTAACCTACACTCCACCCTCAACACAACACAACCCACCTCCATTAAATCCCACCTAACTTTTCTCTCTCCTCTTTATTTTTCATTTACTTCTCCATCTCCTTCTTCTTCCTTCCTCTACACAACTCACCAACACCCATAGGCAAGTGCACCTTGCCACCACATGAGAACCACTTTTATTTGTCTATTAGCTAGATTAGGCCATGGAGATTAACTTTAGAACTTGACATTTTGTGATTTGGAGCTTTCATTCTTCTAGATCTAGGTTTTAGCCATTTTTAAAAATCCTTGGTTTTGATCTATTAAACTTCGATTTTTGCATGTTTTGATGCTTCCATGTGGAAGAGAATTTGATTTTACTCAAGTTAGAGCTTTGAAAATCTAAATTTCGTTTTGATTTGATCAAGTTATGAAGTTTTGAACTTTGGAGTTCTTGGAGTCTTTTTCTCGACCTGGAGAAGAAGATAGCAGCCTGCGCTCTTTAGCGCAGTGATGGATTGCGCATCCCCATCGGCCAGCGCACTTTAGCGCAGCACCGACTGCGCAGCTTGCCTCTTGGCGAACTGCGCTCAACCCGAGTGCGCATGGATTCTTGCGTAATCTGTTCTTGCGCAGTCTGCCCATGCGCAGTCCACTTCTGCACAATCCATCCATGCGCAGTCCGTCCCTGCGTAATCTGACCCTGCATCATCTATTCCTGTGCAACCTGATCCTGCACAATCCATCTGCTGCGCCATCCACTCCTGCGCAGTTGATATCCTGCGCAGCTCACCCCTGCGCAGTTGGCTCCTGGCGCACTTGACTCCTGCGCAACCCGACCCCAGAGACCCTTGCATAATTTGTCTAATCATGGATATTTGGTTTAAGCTTGGCTCTTCTATAGTCCTGTATATTGATATTTTATTAGATATTTTACGCTCATTTTATATCCTTACGTCTTTTGTCATGAACTTGATTTTACTTATATGTTTGGAATGACTATTGTACATGGCATGGTATGACAAGGTACTAGCTTAACACGACAGTGACCCGTAGTGGTGCACTCCTGACATGACCAACCTGACATGATAGTGGCCTGTCGTGGCGCGCTCCTGACAAGTACCCTGACATGATTTATCTTGATAACTTGATAGTGGCCCGTGGCGGCGCACTCTTGACTTGTACCTGACTTGACTTGTAACTTGTAACTTATAACTTGACTTGTAACTTGTAACTTATAACTTGACTTGACTTGATGCTGTTGCGACAGCTAACTTGACTCTTATAATCAACTTGACACCGTGGGTGTTCCTACTTGCTTGCTTGTGCAATCCACTTGTCTTGTCTTGCATCATGTCTAGGATGTGACTCCCTGGTTCCCACGGTCAGGGATTCATACTGAATATGGATTAGGCTAATGACTAGATCAAACTATAGTTCATGGAGAATTTCCAATCACAGGCAATCTTGTTATCTGGGCGTTCTTAATTGGACTTGTAGCTTGCCGACGAGTAGAGCACATTTCTAGCACACTGTCGCGTGTTGTACCCTCTAAGTCACCTAAGGGTACATTTGTCTCCCGGGCGATGTACCCACCTATACTCTCAACCCGCGGAAGGATAACTGGATAGTCTGCAGGGCTTGGGACTGAGAAATTCTCACTTGCATCTTGTTAGTAATTAGGCTTGTGATAACCCTAGTTAGTTAAGTAGTAAGCCGTAGTACTTGCTTGGCCGTGATTGATTGGATAGAGTCTAGTCCCGCTTGTCCTGTCCTGATCCTGTACAAGGTTATGACATGACATGACTACTAGTGCTTTACCTTAATCATGATTAATTATAGGTCCTGATTTCATGTATTTTTTATCTTGCCGATAAATGGTGGGAGAAACCAAGTTCCGTTCAGACGAAGGGTTACAACCCCGGTCCTTGTTTGGTTTACGGGTTGTAACCTAGTTATCTGAAGAGTCCCATGGTTATCTCATCGTATATCACCTGCCAGGTTTCTTCTTAATAATTGTCTTTATTATGTAATTAGTTTCTTATGATCTGATATGCTGGCTTTTGTTCTTATTTCGTGGCCTCCTTTGTGGCACTTGCTCTTTCTGGGGTTTGACCCAGCTGGTTTTGTGTGGCCAGATTTTGGAGCAGCACCCGAGGATCTACCGAACCTCCAGCCCGATGGTGGCAACTAGAAGAAACCCGGGCTACGAGTGGGTTTTCTATTTTGTTTCGCTCACTCTATTGTAAATTTATTCTTTTGAGGCGTTTAGCCGACGAGCACCTGTTAGCTCGATGCACTTTACTTACTGTCTGCCTACGGGCTGTAAACATGATTAACAAATCCTAGGGTTGATCATGTATGACTTAACTCTTGCTAGTCCTAGCATTTTGTACGACTAGCTTCATGATCAGCTGATATGTAATATTTGGGACGCCTTTTATTGTATATTTGGTTATCAAACATCTTGTGATTATATTACTTGCTTAAGATTGAGACAATAGGCTTGACCTTAAGAGACTGTTGGCTTGTAGAAAACCCTCATATCTAGACAGCCGTGACCGTATAGCGAGGTGGATGCCATTTCGATATACGTAGCTGGCTATGTGCACCCCCGCTCTTCAGTATTCTGGTTCTGGGGCGTGACATGGTTTAAGTGGTGGCCCATGCAGGTCTTGTCAATCAAGAAATGTGAGGGTTTACCGAATAGATGTCTCAATCATTATTCGTCCTTGATCTCCGTTCATATCCTCTGAATCCCTGAGAATCTTGACCTGATCACATGCTTGTATCATTGATCTGTCCTGGTCCTTCCTTATTGTTTTCCCTGTGTCATCTTCTTTAGCGGTACTGTACCTGACCCCGCCGATCAGCAAGGTGGAGCACCTCCCGTGGATCAGCAGCCCGGAGATCAAGCCCAACACTCCGGAGTAGCCTTCCGAGTCGTACCTACTGGAGGAGAGCCGCCAGTTCAGCCAGTCCAGTCTGCAGAGCCTAATGATGGCACTTTGGTGGGTCTCATCAGATCATTGTTAGCTTCCCAAGATCGCCGAGGAGATGCCTTGTACTAGGCAGTGGAAGATGCTCTGAACAGAGGCAATAATCCAAGGAACAGTGCAGCGAACAGCTTCAAGCGCTTGAACCCTCCCTTCTTCGACGGCAGCGAAGATGCTATTGCTGCTGATGCATGGCTCCAGGATACTGAAGTTATTCTAGAAGCAGCCAGGACCCCCGAAGATGAGAAGGTGGCGGTGGTACGCCTACAGTTATTAGACTTGGCTCGCAGTTGGTGGGTGGCACAAGCCATGGGATTAGTGGCACCCATTGCTTGGGCAATGTTTAGAGAGAGATTCCAGACGAAGTATTTCGATGCTGTGGCTCGGTACGACCTGCAGACCAGATTTACCAACTTGAAGCAAGGAGGAAGAACAGTCGACAGTTATGCATCTGAGTTCTCTAGACTCAGTAGGTTTGCCCCCACCTTGGTGGCAACCGAGTTTGATAGAGCCCAGCGGTTCCAGCAAGGGCTCCACCTCGAGATTTTGTTAGCAGTGGAACAGTTTGAACATCAGACTTTTGATACAGTGTTGAGGGCAGCCAGGAGACACGAGTATACCTCCCACAGGATCGTGGACAGGACCGAAGGTCGGAAGCGATCTCACGACCAGATGACCCAGTCGACAGCACCAGCCCCAGCAGTCAGGGCCTTGACAATTGGAACTCCGAGACAGGCGGCCTCAGTGACGTCGGTCACGTTCCCTCAGCAACAGAAGCAGAAGCAGTCTTCCGCAATGGGCTGCACTCATTGTGGGAAGCCAGGGCACGTTATTTCGGAGTGTCGCAGAGCACAGGGATTGTGCTTGGCTTGTGGAGCACCGGACCACATGATAGGGTCCTGTCCGAATAGAGCTGGTCCCTCCTCATCGGTCCAGACTAGTCCTTCGGTAAGGGGACCAGCAACAGTATCCATTGCCGAGGCCATTGCCGTCTCAGGCCCAAGTATTTCAGCAGCAGTACCAGCCTCCGAGGCCATTGCCGCCTCAGGCTCAAGTCTTTCAGCAACAGAGGCCTCAGCAGTTTGCCCTGGCCCAGGCCCAGATCCCGACTCGGTTGAGAGGTATCTGTGTTCTATTGTCTTGCTTTCTGCCGTTGTTATGCGGGACACGTGTCATTATTTCATGTGTCCTAATTACAACGATATATCCCGTGCTCGAGCCATGTCCTAGATCATTCAAAAACGGTTATTGGTACCAACCTTTTCATATGAGGAGAGGCCCGTGTCCCTGTTTGACCAAGGGGAGAGACCTCAAGCACAAGACTATCAGTTTAGTTCATGTTGCTTGAGTTCATCGCTCCTTGGGAGAGTCAAACGTGGGAATGTGAGGATAATATCCGATCACGTTATCCTTACCTGTTTGACTCATAAGGTATAATGTCTTCCTTATGCCTTATGCCTTCCGTCCTTGCTTGCATGCGTGATTGTTTGATTGACTGCTTAGTATAGCTTGCATGTGAATAGTATGACTTGTCCTTGTCTCTCTAGCTCCTTGATTAAATTCCGAGGACGGAATTCTTTTAAGGTGGGTAGAGTTGTAGCACCCATATTCTTAATACGTATTTTTGGTTAAGCCTGCATGTATCATGGACCTGTATTTTATTTTCTCAGATTCTGGCCTGTAATTGTATTTCTGGCTCGATTTGCAAATTTTGGGTTTTCTCGTAAAGTGGGTTTTGACTTGGCTTGGTTTTATTTTATGGAGAGGGTTTGGTTTGGGTTGGTTTATCATGAGAGGAGCACTTTAACCTACACTCCACCCTCAACACAACACAACCCACCTCTATTAAATCCCACCTAACTTTTCTCTCTCCTCTTTATTTTTCATTTACTTCTCCATCTCCTTCTTCTTCCTTCCTCTACACAACTCACCAACACCCATAGGCAAGTGCACCTTGCCACCACATGAGAACCACTTTTATTTGTCTATTAGCTAGATTAGGCCATAGAGATTAACTTTAGAACTTGACATTTTGTGATTTGGAGCTTTCATTCTTCTAGATCTAGGTTTTAACCATTTTCAAAAATCCTTGGTTTTGATCTATTAAACTTCAATTTTGCATGTTTTGATGCTTCCATGTGGAAGAGAATTCAATTTTACTCAAGTTAGAGCTTTGAAAATCTAAATTTCGTTTTGATTTGATCAAGTTATGAAGTTTTGAACTTTGGAGTTCTTGGAGTCTTTTTCTCGGCCTGGAGAAGAAGACAGCAGCCTGCGCTCTTTAGCGCAGTGCTGATTGTGCATCCCCCTCGGCCAGCGCTCTTTAGCGCAGCGCCGACTGCACAGCTTGCCTCTTGGCGAACTGCGCTCAACCCGAGTGCGCATGGATTCTTGCGCAGTCTGCCCATGCGCAGTCCACTTCTGCGCAATCCATCCATGCGCAGTCCGTCCCTGCACAATCTGACCCTGCGCCATCTATTCCTGCACAACCTGATCCTGCGTAATCCATCTGCTGCGCCATCCACTCCTGCGCAGTTGATATCCTGCGCAGCTCACCCCTGCGCAGTTGGCTCCTGGCGCACTTGACTCCTGCGCAACCCGACCCCAGAGACCCTTGCATAATTTGTCTAATCATGGATATTTGGTTTAAGCTTGGCTCTTCTATAGTCCTGTATATTGATATTTTATTAGATATTTTACGCTCATTTTATATCCTTACGTCTTTTGTCATGAACTTGATTTTACTTATATGTTTGGAATGACTATTGTACATGGCATGGTATGACAAGGCACTAGCTTAACACGACAGTGACCCATAGTGGTGCACTCCTGACATGACCAACCTGACATGATAGTGGCCCGTCGTGGCGCGCTCCTGACAAGTACCCTAACATGATTTATCTTGATAACTTGATAGTGGCCCGTGGCGGCGCACTCTTGACTTGTACCTGACTTGACTTGTAACTTGTAACTTGTAACTTGTAACTTGACTTGACTAGATGCTGTTGCGACAGCTAACTTGACTCGTATAATCAACTTGACACCGTGGGTGTTCCTACTTGCTTGCTTGTGCAATCCACTTGTCTTGTCTTGCATCATGTCTAGGATGTGACTCCCTGGTTCCCACGGTCAGGGATTCATACTGAATATGGATTAGGCTAATGACTAGATCAAACTATAGTTCATGGAGAATTTCCAATCACAGGCAATCTTGTTATCTGGGCGCTCTTAATTGGACTTGTAGCTTGCCGACGAGTAGAGCACATTTCCAGCACACCGTCGCGTGTTGCACCCTCTAAGTCACCTAAGGGTACATTTGTCTCCCGGGCGATGTACCCACCTATACTCTCAACCCGCGGAAGGATAACTGGATAGTCTGCAGGGCTTGGGACTGAGAAATTCTCACTTGCATCTTGTTAGTAATTAGGCTTGTGATAACCCTAGTTAGTTAAGTAGTAAGCCGTAGTACTTGCTTGGCCGTGATTGATTGGATGGAGTCTAGTCCCGCTTGTCCTGTCCTGATCCTGTACAAGGTTATGACATGACATGACTACTCGTGCTTTACCTTAATCATGATTAATTATAGGTCCTGATTTCTTGTATTTTTTATCTTGCCGATAAATGGTGGGAGAAACCAAGTTCCGTTCAGACGAAGGGTTACAACCCCGGTCCTTGTTTGGTTTACGGGTTGTAACCTAGTTATCTGAAGAGTCCCATGGTTATCTCATCGTATATCACCTGCCAGGTTTCTTCTTAATAATTGTCTTTATTATGTAATTAGTTTCTTATGATCTGATATGCTGGCTTTTGTTCTTATTTCGTGGCCTCCTTTGTGGCACTTGCTCTTTCTGGGGTTTGATCCAACTGGTTTTGTGTGGCCAGATTTTGGAGCAGCACCCGAGGATCTACCGAACCTCCAGCCCGATGGTGGCAACTAGAAGAAACCCGGGCTACGAGTGGGTTTTCTATTTTGTTTCGCTCACTCTATTGTAAATTTATTCTTTTGAGACGTTTAGCCGACGAGCACCTGTTAGCTCGATGCACTTTACTTACTGTCTGCCTACGGGCTGTAAACATGATTAACAAATCCTAGGGTTGATCATGTATGACTTAACTCTTGCTAGTCCTAGCATTTTGTACGACTAGCTTCATGATCAGCTGATATGTAATATTTGGGACGCCTTTTATTGTATATTTGGTGGTCAAACATCTTGTGATTATATTACTTGCTTAAGATTGAGACAATAGGCTTGACCTTAAGAGACTGTTGGCTTGTAGAAAACCCTCATATCTAGACAGCCGTGACCGTATAGCGAGGTGGATGCCATTTCGATATACGTAGCTGGCTATGTGTACCCCCGCTCTTCAGTATTCTGGTTCTGGGGCGTGACAACGTGTGTCGTGTCCTCGTGCACACGACACGAGCCAAACCAGGACACGAGCTCATGCACCTAGGTTCGCCACATATAGGGCTTAGTGTCTAGGACCCTGACACGAGCCAACGTGCCGCCGTGTCCATACGGGAAACCCGTATCAGAGCGTGATTCCTATGCGTACAGTTCGTGCACGAAACCAGTACGTGGGTGATTACGTGTCCGACTCGACACGAAGAGTCATGAAATTTTGGGAGTGACTTGTCAGTCACTGCCCCGACCTCCACACCAATTTTGGTGGGTTCACAAGATTTGTGCAGTGAGCACGACACGCGTGGCAGCAGGGCACTGCTACCGTACGGGAACGTACGTGTTCACGTGTCCATGCCGACACGATAAGACACAATAATCACATCAGTCAACCAGAAATCGACAAGCAAGACCAAATCCTAATTTTCTATTCAAGCACATTCCTAAAATTCAACCGAAATGTCCTTTGGGACATTTCATCAAACACCAAGGTCTATAGGCTGATACGTGTCCATTTAAGACACGAAATGGACACAAAACCTAGGTCTAGGCATACATACAGGACCAGGACACTTAGGGCTAGGTCTACATGCAAAGAAACTAGAATTTTAATGGTGTTTACATTGATTTACTTATTGGTGTCAAAATGCAAGAAAAGCCTCAAATGGGGGGGTTCCTCTTGCTAGCAAACTTCTCCAAATTGCCCCAAAGCTGAGGTTGAACACCACAAACAGGAAGAGAACATTGATTAGATCCTAATGGAAGAAATTTCAATCAAAAAGGAGTCCTATTGATTAAACTAGGAAGGAATTAATGAAGGCTTACCTATTTCCTTAAGAAATGAAGAACTATTGAAGAAAGAGGCACAAATCCCCATAGAGACATTATATAGGCAAGGGGGGTCTCTTGGCTGGTCATAATAGTTAGGGTTAGGGTTTTTAGGTTTTATCCTATGGCTAGGATTGAATCAAGGGAAATAGATGGCCTAGAACAAAGGGTTCTATCCTAGTTTCTTGCAATTCACTTAACCATAACTAAACTTGACTCAACCCCCTAACCAACCCATCTAATTCTCAAAGTGGCTCACTAAGTTAGTTACGACCCATCTAGGTTAGGTCCAATCTAGGTTAGGCTACCAAGGTCATTGCTAGTCAAGTCAACCTAGTCAACCCTCATTCAAACAATTCAAAAATAAATTCTAAAAAATTCCCATAAATTTAAATAAATTATAATAAAATCAAATAACCCCAAAAATGTCAAAAATACCCTAATCACATGGCTAGGCTCTAGGGTAGGCAGTCTCTACTGTTCACTAGCAAAACACCAAAAATCACAGGTCATAAATTTAAATAGTTTAAAAATAATTAAAAATCACTAAAAATTATAATATGAAATAAATACCATTAAATAATAATTATAATTACAAAATTTCAAAATTACCCTCTTCTGGAAAACTGGATGTTACAGGATGAGATCACCTAGATTCTAATCCTATATGAAGGCCACTCAGTACAGCAATATAACCAAAACGGTAAATTCGAGACTTGTATCGGCCACCACAAAAATAGGTAATGCCCCAGTCCGAAAGTACGTAGGACTAGGTACGTAGATATGCCAACCGTATAATAAATATACGTAAGTTGTAAAATACAGTAAAACTATGACAACTAAATCTCATCCACAAAATGAAAGAATAATGATATAAACCAACTATAATTGTTATTTTGTACAAGATGATGAGCGGAGACAAATCTACTACCAACTATTTAAATAAGAAGAAAAATACACGAAAATAAGTTATAAGAGTGACAAAGGACGATCCAAGAGCAATCCTCCGTGATAGGAAAGGGAAGACCATAACCTTAGCAAGAGCACCTGTGAAACATCATAAAAGCACACACCTGAAGAAATCACCGGTCCTCAGAGGGACTTAATAAGATACATGAAGAATATGCCATATAAATTGAATATAAAATACGGCACAAGTCACAAGCAAAAATAAATAGTCCAAATCATAACATGGCCCAATATCTCATCTTCGAAACAATGGACTGCCCCTACAACCCAACAAGGACAAGTGGTAGCACACTATTCTGTGATATGACATTGTACCATGCCACTATTGGAACATGGTGACATGACATCGACTAAGGTCACTTAACCATTCTACTGTGTACATGCAATTAAGATAAAACCTTCAATGTATAGGCCCTCTGGCTGTAATGGGATTGGTATGGCCCCCCCTCTTTGGGCACAAGGGACCTAAAAGCATGACATTGCTCGAACATCAGAGGCCAGCAGGATCAGGAATCATAGGGTATCAGGATCGTATCTCTAGCGGAGCTTCCGGGTACAAAAAGAAGTATATATTCGGCCCATACGCTAAGGAAATATTCTCCCTATCCTATGCACCTATCTAAGTCGTATCCACGACATTTACATCTACTAATTTCTAAGTCTCCTAACATGCCACTATTAGCAGTTAGACCTAACGCATGTGCATGGGTGTTCCGCTAATACGTAAGTACCTCTATATGCTACTCATATATCACACATATCTCACAAAAAAACTGTGTCAAAGTTTATGAAATACATACTAACATGGTAGTCCCTTAGCTCTAGGTCCATGGGCAAAGTTTAAAGGAAATAAAAAAATACGACTAGCAGTCGCATCATGTATAGCGAGAAGCACGATAATGTAAATCAGGAATAGTAAACAATAAAGTAACTAAAAAACTATAAATAACCATACAGCAACTAAAAATAAGATGCAAATAATATAAGCAGTAAATATGGCAAGATATCTTACCTGAGGTTTTGTACAAAATGACTGTATCCAAAAGGTCGAACCGGTAGATCAATGAAGCCAAGAAAGTCAAATCCCGCAAAACGTCCTCGGATGCTGAAATAAATATCACCAACATTTTTGGTATAAAAGAAATATCCAAAAATGCCTGCCCAAAAGTCCAATTCTGGCAATAGGGGCAAAATCGTAATTTTAAATAAAAACGATGTCCGTTGTTGGACCCGTTTTACACCAAAAAGCGTATTGGTACCTACGATCACTAATGTTGTCAAGCTATCTTTTTGCGGGTCTGGTTTGATATTACGAACCCAACCGTATGTCCAAAGTTGGATTCCGGTGTGCCGTGCACAATTTCGTCCGTTGGATTGGGTCGCGAGCCCGCCAAAATGATATTCCGGTCAATCTCCTTAGAATTGGACCAAATTGGCATATAGGACCAGGAAAACGATATGGTCCTGTTGGCACTTGTTTCGACTCGAAATGACGAACGTGCATGAAGTTAGGGGCTAGTTTGCAAAGAGACCGATATAGGGTATCTCGACGGATACGCTTCAATTTTATCGTGCACACACAATAAAATCGAGTTCCGTCGATTCCCACACGTCGACAACATCCATATACGTCTTTCAATGCTGATAGATTGCGACCATGTCATCCTGTTTGTCGGAGCGCACGTCGTATCGGTAAAATTTTCTAAAATCTTTTTTTTTTTTGAAAAACTGTTTTTCTTGATTTTGGAACTTATTTTACTGTTAATTAAAAATAAAATTAAAGAAAACTATTTGAAGCTTTTTAAACCTGGTTAAGTTTTCTACAACTCTATTCAAGTAGATTTTGAAAATGATCGACATTACGTTCCCAAATCACCTTCAAATCTGGGTGTTTGGAACAGTTTTTTTATGTCTAGTTTTCGACAGAAAACTAAAAAAATTTGAGAATTTTAAACAGATTTTTCTATCGATTTAATTCTTAAAAAACCAAACTAAATGACAAGATTTCGAGATAGTTAGGTAGGCTTTCTATATCAGTTTACGACCTCAAAGATAATTGAGTAATATGATAGAAAATTGGTCGTGAACGGGGCTACCTGGAACGTTGTTGCTGACACTGTTGTTGCAGCGGGAACTGTTGCTGCAGCAGTCGGTTATTCGTCGTTTGGAGACACTCTGGAAGTCGAGCGCGCGTGCAGGCGATTTGGGCTGGGCGTCAAGGATAGGCGAGTATGTCTAGAGTTTTGAGAAAGGAAACGAGGTTTCCTAGGGCTCGGAATAATTTTTTTAAAGGAAACGACTTTGGATTTATAGTGAAGTTTGAATAGAATTTCTGCTCCATATCGAGTTTGATTTTCAATAGGATTTTATTGATTTGGAAGCGGATATGATCAGTGTTACATATAAAAAAAAAGTTGGTCCAATTTGATTCAAAGATGACCAAAATTTGATGTTCCGGAACTGGGGTTGGGCTTTGGAAAGAAAATGAAGGAACAGTGCCGGGTGCTCTGTTCATTTCTTTTTATTTATTTTTCTTTCATAAAGCTTATCACCTGTTAACATAAAAATTTCAAGAAATCCATATTCTAAAATTTGAAAATATTTAAATTATTAAGATTTTATTTATGACAATGACTTTTATAAGTAATAATTATTTGAACGTATGGTAACCATAACAAGGTTTCCAATTTGATAAAATTTATAATTTAAATCAAAATGTTTTTAGAATATAAATATTAAAACACGAAAATATGTGCAACCTACTTTCAGAAAAAGAAACAAACATAAACAAGAAGGGAAAACTTTTATTTATTTCCTATAATATATTCCAAAACCTTGTCAATATGATAAAAATATATATAGTTAATCTTACAACCAAGTAAAATATTAATAATAATAACAATTAAATGAATAAATAAAATTCTAGATTTTTAGGGGGTTTACATTCAGTCTTACCATGTTCGCATAACCTTTGAGTAAGAAAGCTCTACTATAAATCTCATGTTTTCCATGTCTACTTTACGTCTGAGTAAACATGCTCGCCAGTCAAATTTCTACTATTATCTCCACTTAACAACTATGCCTAAAACTAAGGTATGTTAAAGATGCTAAGTCTACAAAAAAAAGAAATTCATGACAAGAACGAACAAATAGAAGTTCTTTATTTCTTTTCTCATGAAGAGGAACAAAAGACTACATGTCAAGAAAAGAAAAAACAGCAAAATACAAACAAAAAAAGCAAAAGAAGATCTACGCGTCGGCACACAGCTCGCTGATACGGCACTTTAGAGCTTCGGCCCGGTACTGAGAATTCGCCAAAGCCCGGCATTCAGCCCCACGGTACACCACTTCCTCGTCCTTGAAGGCGACAAAGTCTGCATGTTTGGCATCCAGCTCCGCTTTCTTCTCGGTCAGGTTGTCCACATGCTGAGTAAACTCTGCCACCTCATGGCTAAGGGCGACCTACTTGGTTTCCATCTGCTGAGACTCGGCCATGAGTTGGGACCGTTGTTCCTGGAGAAAATAGATCTTGCCATCGACTTTCACCACTCGCTCACCCAGGATCTCCTACAGGCTGACTTGGGTCTCCATATCCATTACTAGTTCATGCTCTTTGGCTCTAGCCTCAACTAAGTCATGTTCCAGGACGGCTCAGTTGGATGAATAAGTTGACTCAGCCTCAGCAACATTAACAACCAGCCTACTCTATTCCTCCTCTATCATAGAGGAGAGATCATTCTTCTGGAGGCCCTGAAGTTCAGTTAGACTGGTCGAGCTTGCCAACTGACATCTCCAAGGCATCAGCCATAGCCTCATAGCCCTGCTGAGACCCTATGGAGGCAACTTGTAAGAGCACTGACATGTTGGCCACTACAAAAGGCCGGCCCTATTGCAAACAATTGAGACCCCTCTCTTCAAGATCTTATAAAAAACCTTGACAATAAACTTTACATAGTCATCTGCCTAATCCAATATCTAAAGCGTCAAGTAGTATCGAGAGTTCTCTAGAAGCTGGACAAGAAGTGGAGTCAGCGGTAGCAGAACTCTGTAGCGATATGGTCTTCTGAGATCCAATACTCGGCAGATTAGCAGCCACCTCGCCAGTTGAACCCCCAGTTATAGAGGTGTCAGGGTCAGCCCCTTTTTGGGCAGACTCTGACCCACGTACCTCCAGGATTTGAGTGTCCACGGGTCCACACTGACCTCTAACAATACCAAATCTGGGTCCAACGGAGGCCGATGGGGCCACCCTAGTTACTGTTCCCCAGGGGACGTAGACGGGAACAAGGACTTCTACAATGGGGATCTCACCCTGATCGAGACCTGTTCTGGAGGACTCGCCAACATCAAGCCTCGCTGTTACTGGCACAGGAGTAGGACTCGACAGCGGGTCGGTTCCCCTATTTTGCTTTCTTTAGTCGGGGCAGGCGTAGGACTCTGTAGCGGAGCTGGTTCCTCCATTTAGCTTTTTGTCGCTAGGACAGGCATAGGACACGACTGCGAAGCCAGTTCCTCCATCTCATTATCATAGGACAACTCAGAAATATCTACCTCTTGTTTTGCACAAGGCTAGTTGCCACCCTCGATCATTAGTTCCTCTTCAACGATGTTAGTAGTAACATCAGGGCATCAGACGGAGGGGGCGATTCTCAAGCTTCTTCTATTTCAAACTCGAAGGGAGCCCTCAGATGTTCCTTCTCCAGAGATTGGTCAATAGTTTCTTCAGCCGCCACGTTAGCATCAGCAGTCGATTTGTTTGGGCCCCGTAAAGATCCTGTTTAATGCATATCTGCAAACAAAATATAATTATTACCACCATCAAAATATACAATTTTGTATAAACAAAAGTACCTAGTACGCTAGACGAGGGTTGGTCAGTATTTAGCGCCTTCAACAAGTCACCAAAGTTATCCTCTTTGAAATGGAAACAAAAGGGAGTATCGACCCGCGTATCAGCTTCTTGGGTATCTGTGACCGGAGGAACACGCTTTTCGAAAGAGTTGACGACTTATTTCTCGAAGGATTCATCCAGGTCTCGCATCAAAGACCTCGACTTCTTCTTCGCAGCCTACAAACAAGGGAAATACGATAAGAGAAGGAGGACAACTTTATCACTTAAATTAGTATTAATCTATTCTACCTTGACAAAAGAATGCTCTTTCTTCTTATCCGTGGGCAAGAGAGGACCTATTATGTTTCCTGTGGCCTTAGATGCCAAGAGTTTTCTTGGTCGCTTTGACATAGAAGAGTCCACTTACGTTAAAGCACACCTTTTCAACCGACTATCTGGGGACTGCTCCCGTGACTCTTCTGTCACTACCACCGGGGCAACTATCGTTATTGGAGCACTCGGCGGGAGATACATCTGGGCCTTCCTGATCGTGTCCAAGGATGCCTCAAGCTTGGTCCCAAAGATGAAGCTATTTTTCCGATTATGATCGGAGATAGATTGTTCGTCGAACAATAGAACTTTACCATAGGGGACAAAATATGGGGTCTGGGGTTCAACCGTAGCACTATAAAATGCACTCCTGTACACTAGACATTGTACTACTGCCAAGTTTGGGCTCCATCCAGCAGGCTTTCGATTTACCCCAGGCAGGTCCTCGGGTTGTTCAACATCAGCTGATTGTAGTCGAATTGACGAGCACAATGTCTTAGTAGATACGGATCAAAAAAGATGTGGTTTCTATTCTGATAAACCAAATGGGAGGGTCGGATGCACTATAACCAATGTAACCCCCACATCGAAAGGCTGGAGACATCTACGCCTGTATCTTCCAACTCTTCATTAGCTTCAAACTCTAAATAAATTATAGTAACCTTGATGATGTCCTACCCTTGAAGATAGGAAAAAACCTTTCAGTAAATGGGGACACCGATATGCAACCACTTCCTTCTGCGTTAGCGACAAATTAAGGCATCACCCTCAATGTGGCTCTCTTCCAAACCAGGGCCCATCATGTTGGGGTGATATAGTATCAACCACCCCATCAAATAATGATAGGGTAGCTCCATCCAGAGGAAGTTCCCGTCCTTTCCCTCTATATTGAGGACCCTCTCTATAAATTCATAAAGACATCATTGAAGGTTGCACACAATGGCAGGGCCAAAAACTAGCTTAAGAGCATATAGGATAAGGTTCCGTGTCACCCTCTCCACAGATCCTAACCCACCAGGGAACACATAGTCCCAGAACGATATCATCAGATGGGTAGCTAGCACAGTCTTAAGAGATATCTTGCGCATATCGTGCCAGAAGTAACTGTAAACATTGTCAGCGGGGTCCCCTTCTTCATCTATTTGAGGAATTTTCTTGCCCAAATCCTTTATTTGAGTGGTGATCACATTGTGTGAGGAACCCAAAATGGTGGTAATATAAAGCTATTTTGGGTCGTTGTTATGTTGGATAAAGACGTAATCCCTCTAAGTAGTTACATCAGGGGAGGCTCTCGTCTTGTCATTCCACTGGCACACATGATGGTGGCACAACAGCTCCTTATGCACTCCATCCTCTTGGACTCCTTTCCATCCAAATTGAAGAGTTTTTCATTTGTTGGGGAATATTCCTCATACGGCTCAGTACCGTAGGGGAATTTTGAGACTTTAAATATCTCATGAAGCGCCAGGCCCAATTCTCCTATATGTGTGCAAAAGTCCTGGCCTAAGGATTGTATAGCTCTATAAGAGTTATGAACATATGTTGGTTCATCTCCATGCCAACCTGGGTAGCCCATAAGGCGTAGTAGAGACCCAAATCCTTGAGCTCCTCTTTATACTTTGTAAAGATCCAAAAAGTCAAGTCGTCCCACTTTGGCTCATAGTAGCACCAACCTTCAACCCGAAATTCGCCCTTCAGGTACGTGATCTTGGCCGCTAGCATAACATTTATGAAGGTCGAAGCACCGAAACAAAGGTGTCCGAGGGTACATCACTGAGCAGACTCTCGGACGTAAAAGTCATAGGGAGTAAGATGGCCCATCCCGTACGAAGGTAAAAACATCCTTCTGGTAGGAACTATAGTCAATCTTAAAAGACCCCACAACTGTCCATCCCTCAATCGGGGTATGTTTCAAGTTTATCTGTCTCTTTGAGGCCAAGCAGGTAAAGGCAGATAATGGTAGTTGGCGTATAGTCTTCGACATGAACAAGTGAATATCCTTGGCATCAAAGAACTAATTCTCCTTTATCTTAAGGATCTTTTCTCCGTAGAAAGCCAGTCTATACCGAAACAAAAATTAGGGCTTCAGATAAAAAGCGTCCGTACTCCCCATAATAGGGATCGGGCCCTTCTCTATCATATCCTGGAGGAAAGCAGAGGGTTGTTTCTTGATCAACGCTATCCTTTCCGGTGGCTGGTCCAACATGATTACAGCCTTGGTACGATTGACAACCTCTTCATTAAAGTCCAACCCATCTGGCAAAGGGACTAGTCAAACAAAATCTCGTCTAATATAGGCAGTCATAGACATTGCAAAGGACAAAAAAGAAGTTTACAAAGATATGATCTTTCTAAAGATACACAAAAAGACATGCGCAGCCAGACATTAGTGTATCTGAGACTATGCACATCAGCAAAAGCTGAGCGTTGGTGCATCTTCAGGACCGAAGTCTATGCACATTGGCAAAGTTAGTCCTTGACGCATCTTCAGGACCGAAGTCCATGCGTGTTGGCAAAATTAAAACCTAGGCGCATCTTCAGGACCGAGGTTCAAACGCGTTGGTAAAGTGAAGCTTTTGTGCATCTTTAGGACATAGCTCAATAAGCTACGCCCATGTACTTCAGCAAAGAGAGTGGTTGGCGCATGTTCTAGATGGTCACCCATCCACGCTTCCAACCGTGCGCAAAGTGGCTGTGTGTTCAAAAAACTTTCAATGGCGGCCACTCACCCATAACTTCTTTACGAACGTCGGGATGGGTTTTGTCGACGATCTCAGGCTTGTTGATAGTGGCCTCAATGCACTTCTTACCATTGTCCTTATTGGCAGCGACGGCCTTGGAAGCTTTGGAAGCTTTGGGAGCCATTACGAAAAGAAGAAATGAAGTTAGGGCTTTAGGAGATGAAAGTTTTCAAAAGAGATGAAAGATTGAAGAAGAGAGTAGAAAAACTCTCTCTACAACCCTGGCTCCTATTTGTAGGCTTGGAAACGTGTATGGCCCGATAAGAGTAATGCATGACGCTTCAAAATCCAAGTGAAGAGATAGCACAAAATGTCCTTAAGGATTATCACTAAACCGAAGCGTTATTATTAAACTAGAAAGGTTATCAGAGCGACCATGCACCAAGACGACAATGCACCAGACATAGCATGCGCCAGAAAACAATCAAAGGCCATGCGACTAAAAATTCTACTGCCTATGCTTCTTGTTCATAGTATTTTAAAACTTGTTTAAGTTGTGAAAACTTTGATGGGAGTCTTGTGGAAGCGTGGAATTCATCAGCCTAGAAACCAAGTTCAAGTTGCGCATCATCGAAGGACAACAAAGGAAAAGTGCATATAAAAGAAGATTTTTATTATTATATGGAAAGTCTGTTACATAAAAAGGACTTTTTATCTACATATAAAATCTACTAGAAATATCCTACTCTATATCTCGTCACAAGCGCATCACTTTCTCGTCACAATCGCATCACTTTCTCGTCACAATCGTAACACTTTCTCATCACAAGCACATCACTTCTCGTCACAAGTGCAACACTTTCTAATCTTATCATAGGCGCTTCTCTTCTGAACGAGGCACTGTTTGAGCAGAACTTGGGTTAGCAATAAACCCAAACCCGATAACAATATCTTCGTACTCAATGTTGTCTCAGAGAAGAACAAGGCCAGTGAAATGCATAAACAAGAACTGCTCTGCCAGCAGTTAGCTCGACACATCTGAATTCTCTGAAGGAGTTTTTCGTCAAAATTATAGCAACTTTGGATGAGGCGATCCACAACCCACAGCCTACCGACTCGCTAAAGAGGATGCTCATGGCCATGAAAAGTTGAGTTCGTTCTTGACATAAAGTCGGGTGAAGCGAGAATGAGAAAACTCTCTCCTCTTCGAATACACATATTTATAGGCCAAAGTGTGGTCAAACCCATGCGCCAATTGGCATTCTCTTCAAGGTTAGTGGGAAGAATCTAGCATTAATGGCAACAAATCTGCCATCTCAATTTTAAATACGTGAAAGTCATTAATCGAGCCCCAAAATACTTTACGAAGATGACCAAAAACAATATACATACCTTCCAAACAAAGTTCAATCCATGTGCCGTACAGTCGATGTGCCCCACAATAGATGCGCCCCACTATTGCTGTGCCAGCAAAGGATCCTTGCCCTTTAAATAATTAATGCTAACTGTCAGATGTTAGCAGAGTGTGCCTCGAAGACAGTGTAGACGATAGATTTTACAAAAAATAAAGAGTCTCCTACATTAGCACACGTCGGCATCATCATTACCATTTTTCTCAGACACGTGGCAAGCCCTACTGTCCTTCGCATGCGCCTTAAAGCCATGTGCCTAGAATTGTTATGTGCCCAAATGGCCATGCGCTCAGTTCTTCCATAAGATGAGCCCAGACGACGCATCAAAATCTTTATTTTCCAACAAATCGGGATCTTTAAGTAAGGTACACGAGTCACATGTCATTGACTCAGTCATGCTCACGAATGGGTGCCAACCACTCCAGGTCTCAGCAACAAATGAATATTAACAACTGCCACATGTCAGCTCCTCCGCAGTCCAACAATACAGTTACACCAGATTCAGTTTAAGTGTCCCGAGTGCAGCACCCCGGCACCTGACAAGTCAAACACATAGGGTTCGTACATGCCAAATTTCTCTGTGCGCATCACATATGCATGCAAGGATGGGTCATTCCAACCTCCATAAATAGAAGGATTATTCCTTCATTCAACAAACGGACAGAGAGACAGTCGTCCAGACATTCAAAGAGTTAGAACATACTTGAAAAGGGCCGAATTGCCATCCAGCCGAAGACTTAAAATTTTCTATTGATCATCATTAGATAGTCAACGGCGTAAAGAATCAACCCTCCATCACCACATATCCCTAGAAAACAAATTGTACTCAAATGATCCTCGTCGAGGATCAAAGTTGTACTCTTTCTTTCGTTCTGTTTAAAGCAAAAATTCTCGAACACTTTTCTATGGCAAACATAAACATCTATGACATACCATATATGGACTTACCATATATAGACCAATAATATTTATATAGCAAACTAGTCACATTAACTACCCGACTCAATCTAACATATATAACTTTAAATCTATCCAATAAGTAGTATTTTTAACATAAAAATTGCATACTTAGTTCTTGAAAAATAGTTAAAAATAATTTATAATAATATTTAGTGCATTATATTCATAGAAAAATGGCTGCTGATATCTCATATTGATGCTACATCAAAATTCATTGACTTGCTTCCTAATTTTGGTCTCAAAACCATAATTTTTTAACAAACTTTAACTCTAGAAAATTACAGTTAAATAGATAAACATATATTTTTCATACCAAATTATGCACAATAATTAATTTAGATAAGTCTTATCAAGTTTAGGGTTGATTAGACATATAGATCCTATATTTTTTGGTGATCCAACGGTAATATAAAAAACTCAAATTTTATTAAAATATCAAATCTCATCTAAATGTACAAAAATTTATTCAATGGAAATCTTAGGAGATGTATACTTTTACCAAAATACGAGAGGGGTCGAAGTGGTCCACAAGTTGTCAAAAACTCGCACATGAAAGAATTGGTTCTGTTTGACACCTTTTCATAAAATGGACATCCCGAACAAACTGTGAAGAACCACGCAAATGGCCAATTGGACATGAAAGTATACACAAAGATGTTTCAACTAGTTTTTATTTCATGAAAAACGAACATCGAATAGTGGTTCAAACCTCATGTACAAGTCAGCGTACATGATGTGCTAAATTCAGCACAAGTTCGATCGACTTTGGGTGCCTTCCATGCGTTGTGCCACTACCAAAATATGTCGAATCAGTGACGCCAAAAAATGTCGCTAAAATAGGCAGATACGTCGCTAAATCGAATTGGCAACATAATTAGCGACATTTCGACGTAGTCGCGATTTACCTAGTCGTTAAACACAAAAACGTCGCAATACGTCGCTATTGCGACGACAATTAGCGACATAGAAGCGTCGCTAATATAGGGACTACTAGCGACGTACAATGACTGCCTTTATCGACGTCACCTAGCGACGTTGTTGCGACGCCCATTACAACCATGCTGGCCTGGCATATCAGGACATTAGCGACGTTCTGTGACGTCGGTACGTTGCTATATTACCGACAAATAGCAACGTATTGGCGACGCCTATAGCTAAATGGCGGTTTTGCCAGTCAGCACGATAGCGAAGTTTAGCGACTATCAGCGACGTCTTGACACGTATTTAGCAACGTTCCGATACTTATTTTGCAACATTTCTTTTCGTCGATGTACGTCGCTAAACGTCACTATACTGGGAGAAAAATTAAAAAAAATACAGCATTTTCAGCAGCATTTACTGGCCAATACAAGCCCTGGAGCGACCCATTGTAGAATTCTCTAGGTTCATCGACCCCTTCGGTGGAACACTCAACACCGGTACAAGATAGTAATAGCAAAACACAGATATATAAAAAAATTTCAACAACAGTGTCAAAAAATATGAAACACAATCACGAACACAAAGTGTCCAAAAATATAATATAATAACAATGTATGTAGAAACAAATAAAAGACCCAACAATGGGCCATCACACAATAATATGTCGACTACTGCTTATCAGGAGAAGCATCATCGCTCCAGGAAAGAAGGTAAGCATATTGCTCCGGTATAAGAACCACCAACGACGACGAAGGACGAGGCAATGTAACCGTTGTAGAAGGAGGCAGTGTAACCGTTGGAGATGGGTGCATCCGCGTCTCTTCTAGGGCTAGCAGTCTGGCGCTGCATTGCTCTATACAAGTCGCTATCCTAGTAACGGTGCCGTGAATGGACTCATGCGTCCCTTGTATGTCCCTCACGGTGCGCTCGAACTCGTCAAAGCGTGCGGTGACCGACGCAGCCTCCCCTTACACATGAGACCCTGGCTGCTCCGAAATCCTCCTCAGCATATCATCGCACAGCTCAACAATCTGACGGGCAATGGTATCCTCGACTCGGGTCGACTCGGCCTGTGAGGGCTATGAATGCGTACTGGCAGAGGGAGCCCTGGATGCCTGCGTCGCAACAAATGCGTCGTAGGACCCCATACCGTAGTACGTACCCTTATGAAGACCACCAACGGCGGACTTCCAGAGCTCGTCCTCCGATTGAAGCGGAGAGGGCTGCGATATATATACCAACCCCTCCCTCTGCCGGTGCACTAGCACTCCCATGCTCACGTAGCCTAATAAACTCATCCTAGAAAATTATGCATCTCTATAAATTAGTACTTACCTAAATTAGCGTAATAAACATCTAAAGTATTTAATTATTATTAACTCTATGGTTATCTGTATATTCTTCAAGTTATGTTAAAATTAATGCAATCAAAATTAGTACTAACATAGCTCTGAGTAGCCCTCTCGTCGATGAGCTTCCCGTCCTTCCGATGGGTGGCCAGGAAGACGGTCACCATGTTTGCGTCCTCACCCCTCTGTACCTGAGTATTTGTTATATTTTATTCTTTATTAAAATAGAAAAAAATTCCTATTATCAATAAAATCTTATATATTGTAATAAATTACATACCAGATGACGAAAATGCTCCGTAATAGGAATCGATCCACCATACCACTTTTCGTTCCTCGTCCTAGCCGCCTTCGCCTTCTCCGACCGCTCACTGTACTGGGGCTCCTCAAATCGAGCCCTCATCGCGGTCCACTGGTCAGGCGTGATCCAACCAGCGATCGGCTTTCTGGAGCGCTGACGAGCTTTTTGATCGTTAATTGCATCACGGATCAACTTGGCGGCGACGGCAGGAAACTGCCTCTCAATCTGCTCGTCCCGGTGTGGTGGATAAAAATAGGTCATCTACAAGAATTACAAATTAAAATAATAAGTTCTAAAAAATGCTTAAAATTATATTAATCCTACTAAATTAACTATCTTTAATTACCTTGAAGTGGGCAAACCAGAATGCCTTCCTCTGTTCTGAGGCATCCGAGTAGTTGATCCATAGACCCCCATAGTTGGACCTCAGAAAGGAGCCCAACGCTCTCTGTACAGACGAGGGACGATATCTGTATACAACGATAATTATATTCATGAATATGTATATATATATATATATATATATATATATATATATATATATATATATAGACAAGCATAAAATATAGACATGCATAAAATATATATATATTCATTTAACTTACTTCATAGGACCATCGGCTCGAATCTCCATCTTCGTCTCGTCCTGAGGTGCGTTTGGAGGGTCTCTCTGGTATGGATCCGCACGGGCGAGAGTAGGGTCTACCTCCTCCACCTGCTCCCCACCCTCCATGCTACCATTAGCGGTAGGAAGGCTAGGGGAAAGACTATAAGCAAGCCTGGAACTGCTCGTCCCAGGTGTACTGCCACCCGGACCTGCGATCATATGGTACATTGGAGTGCTCGGGTTAGACGATGGTCCGGAGCCATCCTCTGGTAACGGAACTCTCTGCCCACCTAAGGATACGGCTCGTTCTGACCTATCTCCGTGTCGTCCTGCTATGCCTCCGTGTCGTCCTGCCATGCTGATAATAACATATAATTAAAAATATAAATAAATACAATGATAGTTTAGAAATATCTGTATACATTGGAGTTCATAATTTAAGTTTACAAAAATTTAAATACTTATAGAAATGATCAGAGATCATAATTTAAAATTACAGAAATATGAATACATTGAAATCACAGTTTCTTAATCATCCTCTGAAAATTTATCTTCTTCGTTTGCCTCCTCTTCTTCATCATCATCCTCTTCCTCCTTATCTTCACTAGAATATCCTTCGTCTTCCCCTTCGGATACTTGTACCTCTTCTACACAAGTAGACATGAAATAGGGAACTTCTGCTGAGTCGACATCAACTATATTTGGTACAAGAGGCAGCTCGTCCTCCTGATAAGCCACTTCGTCGACGTCGTAGGTATTTCTGGCTTTAGTCTTACATACTGCCCACCAATCGTACCTCGTTGTTCTCCGTCTAGGATATGTTATAAAATATACGAGTTGAGGTTGACTTGCTAGGATAAATGGTTCGTATCCTTGGTATCAACGATGGTAGTTAATATCCACAAGACCATGCTTGTCAATTTTCCATCCTTGATCTTGTATCGGATCGAACCAATCAACTTTGAACAACATGATCTTAGCAGGCTATGTGCCATAATTGTACGTCAATTCCACAATCTTTCGTAAGATGCCATAGAAATCATTGCCTGGAGTGACATCTTTGTAGTTTGTAGATTTGATACACAAGCAACTATTTTTTGTGGAATCAAGATCCAGGAAGCTCTCTTTGATGGGAGCATTTGTTGACTTTAACTTAAACCCATTCATGAAATAGCTTGGCCATATTTTGACGGCATAAATTGGTCCCTTGGCAAGAGTTCTAATAGATTTATTCTCAAGGGTGACGTCCGGACGATCGACCTAAACACGAGAAGATACAAAATTAAGTTCAATATTAAGTTATTTCTTATGCAAATACATATGGAGGAAGATTCTAACTAGCTTCTTACATATGCATTCAAACAAGACGGAAAATGAAGTCTTATTTCTTCTTCTACTTCTTCATCTACAATGTATGGTCTACTTGACCTCCTCATTATTAAAATTGCTAAAAACTAATAAATATCGGTCAATTAGTTAAATTATAATAACACAATCAATAAATAGATGACTTGAACATTGAAGATTTTCACTTACCACTCTAGCTTTTCCACTTCATCCTCCTCGCAGTTGAGTAATATATATAACTGGGCAGCCCTTAGTTCCTCATCATTCAAATATCTCTTTTTCAGTTTTCCAAAAGGCTTTCCAAGAGCATTGAAGACTTCCAATAATACATCATTATATTCTATATCTCCATCTTCGTTCCTCGGAGCTCCTGTTCTATTTGTAGCAATATGAGGCTTGAAATACATTGAACAAAAGTTTGTAATCTTCTCAAGGACATAGGCTTCACAATCAGAACCCTCGACCCGTGCCTTATTTTTTACCTTCCTCTTCAGGTGGTTTAGATGGCGCTCGAACGGGTATATCCACCGATAATCGACAGGCCCACAAACACGTGCCTCATAGGAAAAATGAATTGGCAAATGCTCCATAGAGTCGAAGAATCCAGGAGGGAACACCCTCTCAAGCTTGCACAATGTTATTACAATGTCCTTCTCCTACTTTTCAAGCCGATCGACGAGCAACTTAGTAGAACAAAGATCTCTGAAGAATATGCTAAGCTCTGTCAGTGGATTCCAAACGACCTGGGGTAAGAATTCAATTTTTTTGAAAGCATAAAAAAAGGTTATATTCGATTTTTTGACAAGTGTGAGAACGGATGGCTCAGAACACAACCCAAAATTTATTCTAGCATACATTAGTGTGAATCATCTATGTTCTGTACATATGGTGTAGTATATATTCTTATCGTATCTTGTATCTGAAGAATGTAACAGAATTAAGATGAACTCACATAATGTAATACTAAGACATCATCTACTATAATAACAGAATCAGGATATGTTGTCGTATCATTATTGCCGAGGGATGGAGGTTAATTGGAAGAAGTTACTGCAGAAAGTGAAGACCGACATGAACTGATGCACGAAAATGAGGGGCTCAAACCTGGAACAAGTAAAGTTGTACTTTGGAAAAAGAACTCTTGTAAACTCTTTGTTTATAAAGCAAGCTATAATTAAAGAATACAGAACAAGTATCGAGTTCGTAACTCAAGTATAGAGCTTACAAGAGTTATAAACTCGATACTTGTTCTGTATTCATTATATCTTGCTTTCTGAACAAAGAGCTTACAAGAGTAGAACATCCAAAACACAACTTTACTTGTTACAACTTTAATCCCCTCCTTTTTGTGCGTCAGTTCATGTCGGTCTGCACTTTCTATAGTAACGACCATAAGTTTTATGTTCTTCAACGATATATTTCACATGCTTAATTGACAAGTGTGGGGACGAATGGCTCAGAACACAACCCAAAATTTATTCTAGCATACATTAGTTTGAATCATATATGTTCTGTACCTCTGGTGTAGTATATGTTCTTATCGAATCTAGTATCTGAAGGATGTAACAGAATCAAAATGAACCCACATAATGTAATATTAAGACATCATCTACTACTAAAAGATATAGTGATAGGTTGTCGTGTCATCATTGCCGAGGGATGGGGGTCGGAGGACAATCAACTTTATCTACGGTTATATAGTTTCTGCCTCGCCAGTCGAATGGCTGCAAGGACTATGTCCTGATCACCATATCATACCGTAGATTAATGCAAATTCCTTATAGCAATTGTTGTAAATAGATTTCTGCCTCGCCAGTCGAATGGCTGCAGGGACAGTGTCTGGCTGGTACTAATTCAGTGTCTATCGAGAGATTGATGGTTATTACGATATGTGGTGTTTTAAAACTATTGCCTATTTCCTCCAATTCCAATTCTCAGCAAGTTAGAATTATTTCCAATTCACAATATCGACGTGACAACTTGCGAGCAGGAGGCTATCGAAAGGGCTTGTATGTCACTCACACATTACACATACCTGGCTGTCATATGTCAACACACACACACATGTTCACACATAAACCTGTGACACCACACACACATGTAAGCTAATACACACGCACACACCTGGCTAACTGAATACACACAACTGTATATACCCTCACACACACACAGGTGCAAGGAGGCAGTGTGCTTCCTGTATACAAGAGTGATCGAGATCGAGTGTGTACAGCAAAATGGCAGGGTACATGAGTGTATACAAAACCCCTCCGCTCGTCTGCCCGCCCGCCCGCCCGCCCGTCCATTAACGCCACCCTCTGGCCACCCTCCCACCCATTCCCGACCCTCACCGCCCACTCCCGGCCACCGTGCGCGTCCGGAGGGGTTTTGTGTGTGTGTGTGAGAGAGAGAGAGAGGGAGAGATGGAGGCTACCTGAGGTAAAGGGAGGAGGAGGAGGAGGCCGGAGGAGGGAGATCGTCGGAGGAGGGTGCCTGCGCCAGAGGAGGGAGAGCAGGAAAATTAGGAGGAAGAAAAATTTTGGGGAATGATCGAAAAGAAAACCCTCCTACCCTATATGAAATATTTAGCGACGTTAGCATGCGGACGTCGCTAAACGTCACTGATTAGTAATATACGGCGACGTTCTATAACAGTCGTCGCTGCGTCGATATATTTAAATAATTAGCAGCGTATAGCGACGAGATTGTGACACAGATTCTTATTCAATAAATTAATGTCGCTATTCGTCGCTATTCGTCGCCAACAACAACGAATAGTGACGGCACATTACCACGTCGCTAAATTCATCGTAAATCTGCCATATTTTGGTAGTGTGCTGACTAATACAGGGGATTAGGTGTTTTGAAAAGCTTTTAGGGTGTTAGGTGGTATCCTAGGGTCGAAATGAAGGTGGTAGGAGGGTTGGAGGTGGTCGAAAAGATGGATTTCTGGTAGTTGGAATAAAAGGTGCAAAAATGAGAAAGAGGAAGACGTACGCCCGGTTTGGAGATTTTAGGGAGATATGGAGCTGGCCCACAATGGTTTAAAATATAAATATTTTATGTATCAAGGGATGGTATTTATTAGGAATTAATTTGGTAAGATTTAGTGGAGATTTGATTGACCAATCAAAAGATTCACAAAGATATATCTCAATGAATTTAAATAGTTTCCTAATATGGAAAGTCAATCTTGGGTTGGTTTAAATCTATTATGGATGTACAAAATCTACTAAAAATTAATCTAAATTCGTCTTAATATATTTTGATAACCTATTTTAGGCTCAACTATGTCTAGTTGGACTAGTTCTAGGCTGGTAGGATTTATTGAACCGAAATAGGCTCTGAAAGTCTAATTAATGGGTCTTGTGTGCCATTTTAAAAAAAATAGCACATAGAATCTCGATTGAGTGGGACACCATCGACATGTGTGTAGTAGGCTAAAAATAGGTCAAAACTATATATTGGGTTGAAAAGTTTGGATCGGATTTGGGCCTCAAATCGGAATTGGAAAAATATATAAGGATAAAATGGCCATTTTGACCCAAAAGTTGTGCAGAAAGAATAAAGTACAAGGGACCATGTTTGAGTGGGTCATGATACACCAAAATAAAGGTGGATTCGTCTAGAACACGAATATGGAACTTGTTTCGAGAAAATGGCTAATGATACGCTTTAAAAAGGAAAATTACGACAAAGTACCTATATAGTCATAATTTAAAAAATATGGTTTATTAAATACAAATTATATTAAATAAATAAAAAATTCCAAAAATTAGAGTGCTTACACATTACAAATTTGTGAAGAACAAGGTCTTTATAATCTTTGAGTAAGTATAATACAAAAGAAACATTATTGGCAAGGTTTTATTTTGGTTTTTTGGTTGTGATATAACAATTTTTGATTCAAAACTTTTCGTTGGTGTTTTCTTTTCCCAATGTACAATATTTAATAAAAGAAAGTATTTTTGTTGGATCTTTCTTTCATATATCGTGGTAAATTATGACTTATAAATGGAAGCAAACTAGTGCAGTTACTTCTTGGATGGGCTATGGTGCAATTTCTCTGCTTATTGTTGACTGATATATAGTGTCGTCACCTAATTATGGAAATATTGGTTTTTCTCCAATAAAGCTAGATGGCTACACAAATCTATACATTGTTATGCCAAATAATTAAAATTTATTTTTTAAATGTCATAAACTGGATAATCTGAGTTTACTTTGTTTTGGCAGTCTGAATTTCAAATTTTCTATAACAGTGTAATGCAACCATTTCATTTGCTCAACAATTGGAGTATTTATTACAATCAAAATGCAGAAGATTAAACCATTGATTAAAGTTGACCCAGAAGATCGTTGGAGAGGGATATTCCCTATGTCGTTTGTTTTTTGTATCAACATTGTGTTGGTGAACGTGAGGTTGTGGTACATTCTAGTTTCTTTTATACAGACAATAACATCATTCATTCCTGCAACAACAAGTTGAAAAAGATCTTGCTCTGTTTGCATTTTTTTTTCCATTATCCTTATTAACCAATACTGGTGTAGGTAGTAAAACTTTTTGAGAAATTATTGTGAGCTCTTGAACCAAAATTGTTATTAATATTATTACCATTATTATTATTATTCTTATTATTGTCATTATTTATATAAATATATTTCTAAAAGAATTATATATCACTCATACCATAGTTAAGAACTAAGGGGAGGACCCCTATGCAAAAACCAAATGAGCGATGGGGTAAGTGCTAGTTGTAGCATCCATTTTTTCATAGAAGGGTATTTTAGTAATTTTAGCCATTTTGGCCGTTTTGTAATTTTCTAGATATGTTGACTTGTGTTGTGCTAGCAACTAGTTTAACCTTAGTGGACATTGTATAGGAGCCTAACCATGGCATAGAATTGTTAATTTTATTTTTAGAATTTATTTTAGGCTTGAGAGTATTTTTAATGTTTTAATTGATTTTTTTTAGCCTTTTTGCATGCTTGCCTTTAAGCCTTTTTGACTTGGGCTTATTCTTACTTAAGAATGTGTTGGCCCAAGTGAAACCCTAACCCTAGGAGACCTATTACTGGCCTCCCAACAGCAGTACCCCCTCCCTCTTTCATTTATTTGTGAAGTTTGAGCCTCCACAAGTGAAACCTAAGAGATCCCCTTCTCCAAAATCATATTTCCTTCATCCGGAGTCCATTTCTTCCCAAACGAACTCCGTTGCACTCTTCGAGGAGAGGAGGATCTGTGGGAGCATTTCTAGCGAGGAGGCGGAGGCTTTTGCTTGAGAAAAATCGGCCGACACGACAATCGAGGGGCTCCATTTATTGTATTTTTGACACTTAATAGGTAAACCCTTATCTACCATAGTAAATCTAGAATTCTTTCATTTTTGCATCCATATAGGTGCCCTAGACTTGTCCATGAAATTTGGTTGGATTTTGACTTCGTTTGATGGCGGTATCGGACACGTGTCGGTCCTTTACGGCACGTGTTCGACGAAATGCCGCTTAGGATAAAAAAATTGATGTTTTTCGATTCTGTCTTCATGGATGTTTAGATAATATTATTTTGATAAACTTTTGTGAAGACAGATTTGATTTTGATGATGTTACAGCGGCGTTCCGGGCATCGGACGCACGTGCACAGATCCCGTGCACGAGGCCGTGCGTGCCCTGCCTTCTGTGCATTGTATCTCGATGTACAGGCCATATTTTTGCGTGAAATTTCTAAAGAACGTGTGGGCAACCTCTTCCCCCATGTTCGTAAAATTTCACGGCTTTTCGTTGAGTGAGCGCGGAGAAATCCGACGTGCACCGCTCAGCAGCACTGTGCATTCAGCCTATTTTTTGTCGCTGAAACGGACTTCGTGCGCGCACACGACGCAACAAAGACCCATTCCAGGACCTGGGACACGTCGACCTATACCTAGACTACCCAAGGAACCAACCCCGAGTCGTGGCGTGGCCCAACGAGCGAGCCACGAAAGCGGAACCGCGCGCACGAGGGAGCGCGCGCGCGCGCGCGCGCAGCAGGCCGCACGCAGGTGCGGGGCCGCGTGTGCTGTTTTGGCACGACGTATCGCTACATGGCCGTGTCCTAGACCTACCCCAAGACCCCCCAGCTACGTGCACAAGCACGGGGATTTTGTTGTGTGTGCGGCACTCAATCGAGCGAGAACGCACGCACAAGCACGCGTTGTCACGCGGTATCGGAAATTTTCGATACACGTTATGTGGACACGACACAGACATGATTTTGAACCCGAGAGTATACGAGCGCATCACGTGGGTCGAGACCAACGTGTATTCCGAGTTTTGCGGGTTCATTTGGTGTATATCTCACTTGGGGTCGTTGTGTGAAAAATGAGTTTTCTTTAAATATGAATTTTTGAGTTTGAATGTGATAATTTGATTTCCAGCTACCTAACTTATAAAATCTGAGTTTTCAGTACATACATGAGTTTCTGGATTTGTAGGAACCAACCTTTGGGTTTATTTCATATTTTCTTATCAATTATGATCATTTGCACTTTTCTCTATAGCTATGTGTATATATATATATATATATATATATATATATATATATATATATATATATATATATATATATATATATATATATAATAAAACCGTTACCTTTATTGATAAAGAGGGTAATGAGTACATCCGGCCTCATGGTAACAAGTACAAAGAAAGAAAATGGAATAAAAACACTACTCTAGAGCCCAATGTGGGATAGACGGGAGATGACGACAACTCGAAAGCGACTTCTGAAATTGTCTCTTCACCTCCCGGACCAAAAAGTCTGAACCAGCACCCCGTCCTTCATATCGATGCATGTTCCTGTTCTTCCAAAGCACCCAAATGATCGCACCAGCCAATGATCTCCGATGATGACTGTCCTGACCCCGCCACCACCGTTGAAGAAAAACCAGAAAGTCACTATGCATCCGTGCCTTGAAGAAACCCCGAAAAGCAGACCAAACCGTCATAGCAAGATCCCCGTGGAAAAATATATGTTGAAGGTTCTCCCCATGCCCAACCTGACAGCAATGACACCTGGAAGCCAGATGGAAGCCAATCTTCTGAAGAATGTCATCAGTAGGAAGCCGGTTGTGACAGAGCCGCCACATCAGAATACTCCACTTCGCCGGAATACACTTGCCCCAAATATTAGAGAAGAGTGATGATGTAGGGTGAGGAGTCCGACAACATCTCCAAGCCTCAGCCATCGTGAAAGCACATTTCCGCTCACCCCAAACCAGAGAATCAGGAGCCGAAATACATGTCAGATTCGCCTCTCGGAGCCGCCCCGCTGCCTCTACTCCAAACTGATCCAAAAACAAGGACAGATCCCAACCAGTGGCTATCCAAAAAGATCGAATAGCCGGACCACCATTATCAGAATTCCTTGCCCTCGAATCTCTGATCTTTCTTCCCCTATCCGAAAGAACCCGAACAGTCACCGTACGTTGGGGAAGAACCACCCTTCTTCCGGCCAATCTAGCTGACCTCCGAAGCTCCCCAGTGCCCACTCACTGTGAGGCCGTCGAATCAGCAGTCTCCCCTGCAACCCGGTCCCCCATACTGGCCACAAAATGTCCCGTCCGGCCGACATCAGCAGACTCCCTCGCCTGTGTTCGGCTCCGCCCCCGAGTCCGTCTCTCCGTTCCACGCCTGTTCCCAGAAGTCACTCCCTCAGCCGGTGGAATAGCAACACTACCCAACCGAGGGCCCCCCGGAATCCAGTCCTCACACCTCGCTGAACCCTCACTACGCCCAAGTCTAAACGAGATAAACGGTTCCGCTAATTTCCTTCCCCGCAAAATCCGTCGCCAAATATGGGAGCACTTGGAAGTCATAAACGCATCACATGGATGACGCTTACGAAAATATTTCGATTTAAGAAGCTCCACCCAAAGGCCCTTCCCATGCCTCAACTTCCACCAAAGCTTCATGGAAAAGGCATCCATAATATCATTCAGGCACTTGATCCCGAGGCCTCCTTCGGACTTAGTCCGAGTAACGAACCGCCACGCCAGCCAACTCCTCTTAGCCACCCCATCCTTGCTACCCCAAAAGAAAGCCGCAAACATCCTCTCAATCGTCCTGAGAACGGCCCGGGGAGGACAACAAGCAGCCAATGTGTACATAGGGATAGATGAAAGTACATTCTTAATAAGGACCAACTTACCCACAGGAGATAGTATCTTGTTCTGCCAACCCGTCAGCTTCGAACGGATTTTATCCAGCAAGTAGCTAAACATCCCCTCATTCCTTCTTCCGCAAGTTAGCGGGCAACCCAAATAAGAAAATGGCAAGGTACCGGTACTAAATCCGAAGAGAGTAGAAATAGTCCGAGCACGATCCTCACCCAATGGTGTCGCAGTATAAAAGGCAGATTTGGAATAATTGATCTTCTGTCCAGAAACAGCCTCATACCTATGCAGTACTTGCTGGAGAGCACGTAATCCAGCAATATCCCCCGAAGTGAAAATAAGAACATCATCCGCATAAGCCAAGTACGAGATACGCGGTCCCCCAATCGGAGTATGAAATGAAGATCTCCTATTAGATTCTTGAAGAAGCTTGAGGTTCCGAGAGAGTACCTCCGCAGCAATAATGAAGAGAGCCGGGGAAAGAGGGTTCCCCTGCCAGATCCCTCTAAAGGCGGAGAAAAAAGTAGTAGAAGCGCCATTGAGTAGAACCGCATACCGGGTATCCGCCAGGAGACGATAAATAAGATCACATAAGACCTCATTAAAACCAAATCTCCAAAGAACCCTCAGGAGGAACTGCCAGTTGACTCTGTCATAGGCCTTCTGCATGTCCAGCTTAATAGCAACATTTCCCCCATGGTTGGGTTCCCTCATAGAAGCCACCATATCCTGAGCAATAATAATGTTGTCCACAATCTCCCCTGAACAAAGGCACTTTGCTCCGGAGAAATAATCAAGGGAAGATATTTTCGTAACCTGCAAGCAAGAATCTTGGAAATAATTTTGTTACAGAAGTTGCAAAGGCTAATAGGGCAGAAATCAGAAAGGTTTCTCGGGTGCTCGACTTTGGGGATAAGAAATAAGAAGGTGTCCGAAATGGAAACCGGAAGGCGTGCACCGAAGAAAAACGAACCAACGGCTTCCTCCACGTCAGCAGCAATAATGTCCCAACAAACTGAGAAGAATCTCCCAGAAAAGCCATCCGGTCCGGCGCCACTAGCCGGGTCCATCCCCCGAATAATCTCCAACAGCTCCGCTCTGTCAGGACAGCGAACAAGATCAGAATTATCCTCCATAGAAATAATGCTAGGGATGACATCAAGGAAGGCGTCCTCATCAGAAGTAGGGTCAGCTCTAAACAGCTTCGAGAAGAATAAAGACGCCTCCGTCGCTACCTCCTCAGCAGACCCAGTTTCTGATCCATCAGCCCGAATAATTTTCTGAATACCCACCTTTCTTTGCCTGCTCCTGGTATACTCATGAAAAAACCGAGTATTTTTATTTCCTTCCAAGTCCCATCTCAATCTGGCTTTTTGTTTCCAGAAAGACTCCTCAATCTGGACCTTTTGCTTCAATCTGGCAACGGCCTCCATCCAGGAAGCCCTCCCCCTCTCTGAAGGATGAAGCTCATAATCCTGCTCCGCCACCAAGGCAGCGTCCTCGGCCTGCCGGACCTCCTGAAAAATGTCACGAAAAGTAGCTCTGCTCCATCCAGCCAGAACATATCCCGTCGACCTCAAGCGCATGCCCAGCCGCTCAAGCGCATCATAATGCCAACATGAGTTCCACGCCCGAGCCACTATCGAAAGAAAGTCCGGAAGCGAAGTCCAAAAGTCAAGAAAACGGAAGCCTCTGTGCAGAAGTGGAGAAGTTGGCTGGCAGGATATCAAAAGAGAAGAATGGTCCGATTCTGCCCGATTAAGATGCTCACAAGAAACCTGGACACCATCCAGCCAACTACCCGTCACAAGAAGCCTATCAAGACGGGATCCCTGACGATCAATCCCCGTCTGCCCGTTCACCCAAGTATAGATGCTGCCTCTGAAACCAACATCGGATAACCCGCCAGCCAACTGGAAGTCGAGGAAATCTGCAATGGCCCTCGTGTCAGGAGGTCGGCCTCTAAATTTCTCATCCGGAGAAGCAATGATATTGAAGTCCCCGTCCACCGCCCAGGGCAAGGCCATGTCCCTGGCTTGGACGTCCAGAAGATGCCTCCACATAGTTCTCCTCCCCTGTCGTGTCCCTGTACCATGGACTATCAACAACCACACCAAAATCGAGAAACAACTCAAAGAAAGTTGCACTGTGATAGCCTGATCACAGGAGTCAATACAATTGATCCCGAGACCCAACTTACAGAAAATCCAAATATTGCCCTTATCATTACAAAAGCTAACATCAAAACCCAACCTCAGTTGATAAGAGAGAAGCTTAGAGGATATCACCTTGGGTTCAATAATGGCAAGAACCTGAATAGAGTTGATCCGACACAAGGACCTAAGACGGGATAAAGTAGCTCTGTTCGCCGTCCCCCGAACATTCCAGATAAGGAATTTAACCATGGACCCTCTGAGGGTCCCGCCTAACTCGGGAAGCATGTGATCGAAGAAGTCTATCCGACTGAGGAGCCATCGACTTCCTTCGCCTACCAGCCTCCTTCTTATAAGGAACCATCTGCCAGTCTTCTTTTCGATCCTCGGAGATAGAGGTGAAAGATCTAGCCTCGGGCAGAGAAACTATATCGTCACCCGGAGCTGAATCATAACCCCGGATGGATAGAGGTCCGTGACCGGCCTCCTCCCACACCACCAAGCTACGATCTTCAGTGTCAGAATCAGCCGCTATAACTCCCTGTCCCAGCTGGCTATAGATAATAATGGGAAGGACCGATAAATCAATAGGCCCAATGCCCCCACTCTGGGCCCAACTGCCCATCCGAGCGAGAGCCTGGACCGCTGCGTCCCTCCATCATGGGCCGCCCGTCATCCGACCATACAGCCAGCTGGCCCGAAGAAGACTCCCCCACATGCCAGGAAGGCGGAACAGAATTCGTGCGAGTAACAATACTCCCGCGCAATCCGTGCTGCGTGGTCCCCGTGCTATCATCACGCCCCCCGACGCGCCTCCATATCTGCCGTGTCTCCTTCCTTTTCTTGCGCCTTGATCGTCTCCTCCGACGACCCCTGCTAATCCCACGGCCACCCACCGGGCTGTCCTCCTCACACACAACGCCTGGAGCAATGCCGTCGGGGATGGACAGTCTCTCAGCTACTCCCACAGAAGAAGGCTCCACCTGGGGTCGCCCATAAGCACTCTCAACGTGACCATGATGGCCACAAGAGACACAATAGAGAGGCCTCCGCTCATAGACAACTGGCTGCGAACGAACACCATCAGGCAGTTGGAAGAACGCCTCCTGTTGAAGTGGTTTGCTAACGTCCACTTCAACCAAAAACCTGGCCACCCCCGGCCTAGAAAAGGATGCCGTAGCCCGATCAGTACTGAGCGGAGTGCCGAGACCAGATGCGATGGAAAGAACCGCATTGGTATCAAACATACAATATGGGAGCCCGAGAAAGGCCACCCAGATGGGAACCCGAGGGTCCTCTCACAACGGTGAAAATTCCACCGATGGCCGAAATATCACCATCGGAACCCGGCCAACGAACCAACAGTCCTTAGACCGCAGCCGGAGAAAGTCACTCTCGACGTGAGGCCGTATGAGGACGTGTCCGTCATCGATCGCCTTCACATCAATCAACCCCCTAAAACCCTGCGAATCAAAGGCCTTTCTGATGGCCTCAACCGGGAGTCTCCGTCGAGCAAACTTGCCAATAAGGTCAAGCCCACACGGCACCGTGAGGGCCTCCATATCCGACTGAGAAAAAACAACCACCTTCCGGCCATCAAAAATAATGGCTGGTCGAAAATCAACCCTCGGCAAACCACCCGTCGACGTCGTCGCAGATCCGCCCACAATCGCAGCGAAGGTCCGCGCCGTGCCGCCCACCTTCGCCGTGGCCACCACCGTTGTCGTAGGTTCCATCCTCATAGCCACCTTGTCACGAGCCGCCGGAACAATCCCACGGGAGGCGGAGCCACCCACCGTGGCACATACCTCAATCCCCGAGGGATCGGAACCCCCCACCGACAGCCATTCCTGGTCTCTCCCATGGGCGACGAAGCCCGTCGCGGAAACAATCGGGGGGGCGGAGCCCCCCAACGAAGCCACTGCACCTCTATGCTCCCGCGCCGCTGTCGGGTCGCCCCCATGGACTGCGGCAACCGCCGTGTGTCGGCCAATATAGCCGGAAGCCGCTGCCGAACCTTCCGTTGGGGTGAGGCCCCCCGCCGAAACAACCGCTCCCCGTACCGGCGGTTCACCCCCAGGGCCGACGCCCGACAGGATACGGCTAGGGTGGCTGGGAACCCCCGTCGGAGATCCATCTGGGGGGGCGGAACCCCCCGCCGAAGCCATGACAGAAAGGAAAATCAAAATCGCCTGGAGAGGACGGTCCGCTAATCCCGGAGCCCTAATGCGATCTTCATATGGTGTGTCGTATACATATATATATATATATTTTATATATATATATATATATATATATATATATATATATATATATATATATATATATATATATATATATATATATATATATATCAAATATATATATATATATATATATATATATATATATATATATATATATATATATATATATATATATATATATCAAATATATATCAAATATATATATATATTTGAAAAAAATATATATATATATATATCAAATATATATATATATATATATATATATATATATATATATATATATATATTTGAAATATATATATATATATTATAACCCCGTTAAAACCCATTGCAAGCCTATATATGTGTTGAGAATGGGTCGAGGGGTGTTAGTTCCAGATTTTGATTCTTTAAATTATTTCAAACCATTGCCAATCTTTCCATTTGAGCATTTGTATATATATATATATATATATATATATATATATATATATATATATATATATATATATATATATATAGTTTTCTTCTTTTGTATATATATATAGTAGTATATTAAATTGTGGTATACCATGGTTATGTTTGGATCTTTTTAATCTCATAATTTACTCTATTCAGTAATCTCCAAGTCTCACACACACACACACAATCATTTGTTAGAATTAGAGTTTGGCTTGTATTGTAAATATACATGTGTGTATATATACCTATGTGTGCATAGTTTGTATGCTTGAGAACCCTCTAAGAATAGATCGTAGTTGTGTATATAACTATAGGAGTCCTAGGACAGATTTAGTTTGTCATTTTGAGCCTAGTTTAGTCGAATTGGCCGACAAGTTGACCAAATTGACAAAAGTCAACTTTGGATCAAACTTGATCCAATTCAACTCAAACGAACTCCAAATGACCTAGAATTTTGTGTATGACCTAGAAATTAGTAGACGAACTAGTTGACCCAGGTTTGACCAAGTTTGACCAGCGTTGACCAGGTTTGACCAGAGTTGACCAAGGATTGACTTTGACCAAAAGGGACCTAAAAGCATGTAGTCTTGCATTGTAGCTATTTCTTTTGATATTGTAGACTTGGTTGTGACATGTGTATACTTTAAATAGGTTTATATTGCCCCAGTTTAGCAATGCTTCATCATCAGCAGTTCGGTTTGCCAGGCGAGTACATTCTCTGATCTTTTCATACTTCCTTGGATATGTTCTCTTGTTATAGACTAGTATACTTGATGCTGACACGATATTCACACGGATTAGTACCCTCTAGATCTTTTTATGTGATGTTATCCCCTTGAATACGTTGAGTATATCATGTTCATGTACTTTATCATGGCCATCATGTACTCTATGTATTCATATTTATCCATGTGTACTCATGTGTTATTCATGTACCCTTATGACCATATGAGCCCCATGTATAAAGTAGTTGTTATCCATGTGCAATAACATATCATGTCTTGATCCTTGTATATTGATTGGGGACAGGGAGAGTGTAGTTGGTTATGTGATCATTATCCCCAGTAGGTATCCATGTGCAACTCCATAGTTTATCCATGTGCAACCCAAACCGTTTACATAACCAATTCATGCTCTAAATCACGTAGATGGTAACATTTCTCTATTTATCATATTATATCTCATTTTATAGTCTCTCTCTTGTTGATTCTCTTTACAGCAATTCATGTATAGTTTTCTATAGCTTGCTTTATATGTCCAATCCTGATATGAACTGTTGTGAGAGATATGTGCTCGTTCCGTCCTGATTGGGCATATTAAAAATTTTACAGGTGATGATGAAGAGTTCTGCCCTACTTATTATGGCATTGGCTTAGATGACACTGGTGACGTGGACCCCCAGGAGGATCCAAAATCGCTGAGGACTTGCCCCTAGTCTAGCTGAGACTTATTATTTTTATTGTCTTTCTATTTGAGACATTATGAGTTGTACTTGAGTTTTGTTCTGGTGGTTTACACCTAGACTTTTATTTATATCTGTGACTCTCTTGAGATTTACTCTTCTATTCCATCATAGTATTGTGATTGAGTTGCTTATTATTTACTCTCCATTCGGAGCTTATTCTAGACTGTGTTAGATATTGTGACTCAGGACAGCGTTCTACCGCCGACACTGCGGCGTAGGCTGGGCGTATTCACTTCTCATGCATTTTCACTGCGTGCGGGTCATGACACGTTTTTAGTGGTGGCCCATGCAGGTCCCCAATCACAACTTGTATGATTTCGTAGTGGTACTCGAATTAGAGTATCATTACAGCCTGCAGTAGGATATACGATATAAGTTAAGGTACTCAATCACATTAGGAAAACTCATGTCAATTTTTGCTGTTAATTGTCTCCTTTTGAAAACAACTGTCCTCCTTTGATAATTTTGTATCTTTTTCAGTAATTGATTCCTTATTTGATCTGTCTTCAGGATGGTGGAGACACGATCGCAGCGCTCTGGTCTTAGGAATACCACTGATAGGTCTGCTACTTTTCGTCCAACTCAGCAGGCTCCAGTGACCACAGTGCCTCATATTCCATCTCAGGTGGGCCCGTCTGCTACTTTTGGGGGTGCTCCTCCACCAGCTCCGAGGACTACCCCAGGAGTTCAGGGGATGCTACCACCACCACCCCAGGGAACAATTGATGTGGCACAGTATTTCGCTTTTATACAGCAGATGATGGAGACGCAGTGACGCCAAACAGAGGACATGAGGCAGGGCATTGATAATGCCCACCAGTTAGCGATGGTGGCAATGGAGAAGGTGACTACCCAACCCCAAGAAGGGCAGATTCAGCCATACCAGTCGAGGTCTCCAGGTATTCAGGATTTCCAGAAGATGAGGCCGCGGGACTTCAAGGGTACGGAGGGTATCCTTTACGCAGACGAAATGGATCGAGCACATAGAGGATATTTTTCGTCTCGCGGAGATACCGGCTAGACTCCAGGTGGAAGCAACGGGCAACATGATGCAGGACCTTGCCCGCACTTGGTACCAGACTGACCCCAGGGTTGGTACTACGGGGCAAACTTGGGAGGCTTTTAAGAAGCTTTTCAAGGAGAATTTCTTCACCGATACTGCACCTGGCGCGTTGGAGACACAGTTTGAGAACCTGGTTCAGGGGAACCAGACTGTAGAGGAGTACGCAGGGGAGTTTTGCCGCCTGGAAAGATTTATGGAAGGCCTTAGAGAGACAGCGAAGGTTAGGAGATTCCAGAAGGGTTTGGTTAAGGAAGTCAAGTCCTTAACCAAGAGCAACAGGAATGCTACATTTGAGGAGATTTTGATGGAAGCCATGGCAGCAGAGGATGATCTGTAGCTGAAACAGAAGAGAGGTCGTGATTTTCATGCAGCCGGTGGCAGTGGAGGACTGGCCAAGAAGCCCCATATTTAGCAGCAGCATCATCAGAGGTCCTTCCAGCAGTAGAGGTCGTTCCAGCAAGCACAACAGAGACAGGGTCAGTAGGCACCAAGACAGCAGCAGGCCACCAATTATGACTTCTGTAAGAAGCCAGAGCACAGGTGGAGTGAGTGCATGAAGAGGCTAGTCAAGTGCCTACTCTGTGGTTCATCGGAGCATCAGTTGAGGGAGTGCCTTAGGCTTTCGGGCGTAAGGGACAAGGAGCAGGAACTAAGGCTCCAGTGGAGCAGCAGAGGGGACCCTTGCCAACTCAGCAGCAGAAGTTTGTTCAGCACCAGCAGACTAAAGGAGGCCAGCAGGGGCGAGCTTTCGCCATGGCAGCAGAGGATTCCGAGGCAGCAGGCGATCTGATAGCAGGTTATGTTCTTATCGACTCTTTTTCCGCATTCGTATTATTTGATTCGGGTGCTTACCATAGCTTCATGTCTGTATCTTTTGCCATTAGACACCAGCTTTCTTCTGAACCTTTACCTAGGACTTACAAGATCACAACTGGGGGTGGTATTATCCTCGTTAGTAATGTTTGCAAGGATAGGAGAGTAGTTTTGGGAGTCCAAAAACTGGATGTGAGTCTGCTCGTGATGCCATTACCGAACTACGATATTGTACTCGGTATGTATTGGTTGAGCAGGCATTATGCAGTATAGATTGCCGCGGGGGTAGAGTTCTTTTCAGCATGCCAGGGGAGCCAGAGTTTGAGTTCACCAGGCGGGAGTCAGAGCAGAGCAGCGGAGTTTTCTACGGAGTTTCAGCATAGGAGCAGAGCGTGCCACATCCACTGATAGCTGAGTTTATGGATGTGTTTTTAAAGGAGTTGCCAAGGTTGCCTCCTAACAGGGATGTGGAGTTCTCTATAGACTTGGTACCCGGCACAGAGCTGATATCTCAGCATGTCTATAGAGTGAACAATAGTGAGCTTGTGGAGCTGAAGAAGAAGGTGGATGAGTTTTAGGACAAGGGCTTCATCTGATCGAGTTCTTTACTGTAGGGTACGTCAGTACTCTTTGTACCGAAGAAGGATGGGTCGGTACGGATGTGTACAGACTACAGGGCACTCAACAGCCTCACGATCAAGAACAAGTACCCGTTGTCGAAGATTGATGACCTGTTCGATCAGCTGAGCGGAGCGAAGGTATTTTCTAAAATTGATCTGAGGTCATGGTATTATCAGGTGAAGGTAAAGAAGGAGGATATTCCAAAAACATCTTTCAGGACTCGGTATGGCCAGTTTGAGTTCATGGTGATGCCGTTTGGGTTAACTAACGCCCCAACGATGTTCATGAACTTCAAGAACAAGGTGTTCCACCAGTACTTGGACAAGTTCGTGGTGGTGTTCATCGATGACATTTTGGTGTATTCGAAGATCCCAGAGGAGCATGAGGAGCATTTGAGAGTGGTTCTGGAGACTCTCAGGAAGGAGCAGCTGTACGGCAAGCTCTCGAAGTGTGAGTTCTTCTTGGATCGAGCTGACTTCCTAGGTCATGTGGTGACCGAAGATGGAATCTCAGTCGACCCGAAGAAGATCAGAGCAGTTCAGTCATGGACAACAACGAGTTCAGTCGAAGAGATCAGGTGTTTTCTGGGATTGGCAGGATACTACAGGAGGTTTGTTCAGGATTTCTCCCGGATTACAGAGCCATTGACTAGGCTGACCCAGAAGGACGCAGAGTTTGTCTGGTCGAAGGAGTGTCAGGTTGCTTTTGATGAGTTGAAGAAGCGACTGACGACAGCCTCGATTTTAACATTGCCATCAGGATTAGGCGGGTTCACTATCTACAGTAACGCCTCAGGGAAGGGTTTGGGTTGTGTCTTGCAGCAGCATAGAAAGGTGATTGCCTATGCATCGAGGCAGTTACGTCCGCATGAGAAGAACTACCCTACTCATGATTTGGAGTTGGCGGCAGTTATCTTTGCTCTGAAGCTGTGGAAGCACTATCTATACAGAGAGTTTATGGAGATCTTCACAGACCACAAGAGCTTGAAGTATGTGTTTACACAGAAAGAGCACAACATGAGGCAGCGCAGATGGTTGGAGTTGATGAAGGACTTCGACATTTCATTGCAGTACCATCCAGGGAAGGCCAACGTGGTTGCCGATGCCTTGAGTAGGTATCCGGTAGCTATGTCTTTGACGATGGATCGTTACCTATTAGCAGATTTGGAGAGTTTAGGGATCGAGGTGATCGTGCCAGGAGTTCAGATGTAGATGCGGGGCCTTCAGATCCAGTCAGACTTTATGGAGAGGATCAAGTTAGCTCAGTTCGACGATGTTACACTGTGGTGTATCCGAGAGCAGGTTCGAGCAGGATTGACAGATGTAGAGTTCATCATTGCGGAGGATGGCACATTGAGGCACGATTCCAGACTGTGTATGCCTAGCGAAGAGCTTCGGGAGCAGGTTATACAGGAGGCCCATCGCTCTCAGTACACCATGCATCCAGGTACCAACAAGATGTATAGAGATTTGAAGGAGCATGTATAGTGGTATGGGATGAAGCGGGAGGTAGCACGCTTCGTAGCCAGGTGTCTAGTCTGTCAGCAGGTTAAGGCAGAGAGGCAGAGGCCAGGGGGACTTTTGCAGCCATTGCCCATTCCGGAGTGGAAGTGGGAGCACATCACGATGGATTTTGTTTCTGGATTGAGTTCACCAGGAGGGAAAGACGCGATTTGGGTCATCATGGACAGATTGACCAAATCAGCCCACTTTTTGCCATTTAAAGTGGGGACCTCTTCTGAGAAGCTAGCAGAGTTGTATATGCGGCATATTGTCAGGATACACGGAGTTCCGGTGAGCATTGTCTCGGATCGGAATAGTCGCTTTACTTCCCATTACTGGCGGAGTCTGCAGACTAGTTTGGGCACTCAGCTCAAATTCAATACTGCATACCACCCTCAGAAGGACGGACAGTCGGAGAGGACTATTCAGACTCTCGAGGACATGCTGCGGACTTGTGTTCTGGATTTTGGAGGATCATGGGAGGATCACCTGCATTTGGTAGAGTTTGTATACAACAGTTACCAGGCCAGCATTGGTATGTCACCATTCGAGGCGTTATATGGGCATAGATATCGTACTCCCTTGTCTTGGGATGATGTTGGAGAGTGAGCTTTATTGGGACCTGAGATGGTTGTTGACGCAGCTGTGAAGGTAAAGCTCATCAGGGATCGACTTCGCGTGGCATAGGACAGACAGCGGCATTGGGCCGACAGCCACCGGAGACCTTTGCAGTTTGAGGTATAGCTTAGACTTAGGATTATAATCTTGTTGTTTATGTTTTTGTTGATTGTGTGATTGTTTTTAGTTAATTGAGACCATGTTTGTGCTAGGTTGGAGATATGGTATTCTTGAGGATTTTACCGACTCGAGGCACTATTCGATTCGGTGGAGGAGGGAAGCTTAGCCCACGCTATGTCGGACCTTTTATTATCAGTAGAAGGGTCGATGATATGTCATACAGACTGGACTTGCCCTCTTCCTTAGTGGAAGTCCATAATGTATTTTACGTATCATAGTTGAGACGGTATATGGCAGATCCTAGCCATGTACTGGACCAATCTGAGATTGAGGTGGGACCTGCTCTCAGTTATCCAGAGCAGCCTGTGGAGATTCTGGACCGACGGGAGAAGGTGTTGCGGAACCAGTCGATACCCTTAGTTCGCGTAGCTTGGAAGCATCACTCTCCAGGAGAGTCCATCTGGGAGAGAGAGGATGAGATGCGCGAACGATACCCCTATCTTTTCCAGTCTTGAGGTATAATTTTGTCCTTTCTTAATCATGCATTTTTGTCTTTAATTTTGAGGATAAAATTATTTTAAGGGGGTAGACTTGTAGCATCCACTTTTTCATAGAAGGGTATTTTAGTCATTTTAGCCATTTTGGCCGTTTTGTGATTTTCTAGATATGTTAACTTGTGTTGTGCTAGCAACTGGTTTAACCTTAGTGGACATTGTATAGGAGCCTAACCATGCCTTAGAATTGTTAATTTTATTTTCAGAATTTATTTTAGGCTTGAGAGTATTTTTAAGGTTTTAATTGATTTTTTTAGCCTTTTTGCATGCTTGCCTTTAAGTCTTTTTGACTTGGGCTTATTCTTACTTAAGAATGAGTTGGCCCAAGTGAAAACCTAACCCTAGGAGATCTATTCTTGGTTGCCCAACAGCAGTACCCCCTCCCTCTTTCATTTATTTGTGAAGTTTGAGCCTCCATAAGTGAAACCTAAGAGATCCCCTTCTCCAAAACTCATATTTCCTTCATCCGGAGTCCGTTTCTTCCCAAACTGTGAGACCTGTCTCACTGTATCGGTATTTTATACGGATACGTATTTATTTGAGCCGTATTTTGTATTTCTCGATTTGTGTGATATTTTAAAATTTTCCAAGATATAGGAATTTCATGACTTAGTTTAACTTGGACTTGGTTTTATTTGGTTCGGTTCCACTTTGACTTGGTTTGGTTTAGTTGGTTTCTCATGAGTTGAGGTGTATGGCTTAGATTTAGTGTAGAGGAATGAATGGTGAAGATCACTTGAGCTTGTTATATAAGCCACTTTTCTCTCTTCCTCCTTATTCACCCTCATTTATTTCTTTTCCACCAAACCCTAGCCATTGAAGAGAGGCAAGTACACCTTGTCGAACTTTGAACAAATTTATTTCTGTTTGTTCCATCTTCTTCCTTGCATGATTCTAAGCATATTTAGAACTTAGAGTTTTCAGTTTTACCGAGTGGATCGTTGTAGATCTAGCTTTATGGTATTTTCGGTTTTTATGGGTTTTGATCTGTCAAACTTGTATATTTTTGTCAACTAATAGTTCCATGTTGTAGAGAATTTCATTTTACCCAAATTTGACCCATAGAAGTCTGGATTTGGGGTTTCCAATGAAGTTTGGTGGAGCATGGAGGCCATGGTATTTTCCATGGACATAGTCTCTGTGGGAAGCCATTAATTGCGTTTTTGGAGCTGCAAGCTTGTTTGTATTTTGAGCCGCATACATTAGTTGCCTATAATTAATTGTTGTGGGCCGCATGAAATTTTTAGCAGTAAGCTTGCATTTTGGCACATGCGACATTTTGCATGTCCACATGCATTATTGTACTTTTGGCCATTTATTAGTTGGCCGTATGGAACAGTACCTAGCCGCATAGGTTGTGGCAATAGCATTAAATGCAGGCTTGCATTTTGCTTGCCACTTGCATTAATATTGTCCTCAGTATTTCTTTAGTATTAATACTTGCTTTCCACTTCCATAGGAGCCGCATGGCTTTGGCATCTGCATTAAATGCATGCTTGCATTTTTGTATTAAATAAATAATGAGCCGCATGGCCTATAAAGGCATTGGCATGGCCGCATGCAATTTCTCCCCCCCCCCCCCCCACTCCTTCTCTCCATTGTAGCCGCATGTAATGCATGTACTGAGCTGTGGCCGCATATGGATAGCATTATTATACAAAATGCATTAGGATTAATACATTCAGTAGTAATATATTAGCCCATGTGCACCAGCACATGGATTATTCTACAATGCCTTAGCATTTATTGCGTTTTTATGTGCATTATTCCTTTGCATGGCATCAGCAAGAGAGCCGCATAGCTCTTTAAAAGCTTTAGTGCTTTAATATTTAACAATTAAATGCTTTAAGGAATTAATGCTTTAATGCCTTTGGAGCCGCATAAGGTTTCTGAAGACTTAACATTTTATGCAAATAAGTCCTTGTCCTTATTACTTAATGCAATTAAGTCTTTACCTTTATGACTTAATGCTTTATGCATTTAAGTCCTTATACTTTATACTTTTAATACTTTTAATGCATTTTGATGCACTATCCATACTCCAACCGCATGGCCATTATTTATTTATTTATTTATTTTATTTGTTTATATTTTAATGCAAGCAAATGTGAGGGTGAGCCGCATGGACATTTATGGTATTAACAATTGCTTGATGCAGAGCCGCATGGCCTTGGCCATTAAATATTATTATTTGCATGTTGTAATTTTGTATGGAATCTAAGGTGAGCCGCATAGGCTCCCTTCCCCCACTATCCAATATTTTGGCCACGTGAGCCACTCTTTTACTGGCAGTCATCATTTCATTATTTGGCCACGTGCCCCTTTTCCATTGAAGCTTGCATTTATTGTGGGTCCCACTCTCTGTCTTTTTTTGATTGCATGAATATTTTTACTGACCGCATGGCTTCCTTCAGTTATTTTCTGGCTGCATAAGCCTTGGCTGGCCGCATGGGTGGCCTCCCACTCTCTTTGACCGCATGTTTGTTCTCCCACTTTTGGACCGCATGGGTCCCACTTTGATTGTTTAAATGTTTTATTTGCGTGAATTGTGGTCAGAAATTCTTCCCACTCCCAACATGAAAGTTGTAGAGTTTCTCCTTGGCTTCAAGAATATATATTATTAATATATTATTATTAAATTGTGCAAGTTTCTTCCTTCTTTGATAAATGGCATGACACGACAATGACCCGTAGTGGTGCACTCTTGAAATAAACTTGACATAATATTCTTGACATGATATTCTTGACATGATAACTTGACCTGATAAATTGACATGATAAGTGAGCTTGACATGATAATTCTTGATAGTGGCCCGTCGTGGCGCACTCTTGATAAGTAATAATGATAACGATAGTGGCCCGTCGTGGCGCACTCCTGACAAGATAGTATCCTGACACTGTGGGTGATTGTGTTTGTACAAATGAACTCGTCTCGTCTTGCATCATGTCTAGGACATGAATCCCTGGTTTCCCACGGTCAGGGATTCACACTGAAATGGACTAAGGCTAATTACTAGAATAATCTAGTAGTTCATGGAGAGACTTTCCCAGTTACCTGTTGCCCCTTTGATCCCGGCCTTATATATATATATATACATGGGATTTGTTGCTATCCGTCGAGATGAGCGCACTTCCAGCCCGCCGTCGAGTGTGGTACCTTAGGACACATGTATCTTACTACAGTGTGTCTGCTATATCATGCTATCTTTTCCTTTTCTTTGCTGGGGTCATTCAGGTAGTAACAAACAGGTAACCGGACTTGGAAGAATCTCGCTGCATCTTGCTAGTAACTAGGCCTGTGATAACCCTAGTTAGTTAAAGTATCAAGCCGTACTTATTGCTTGGCCGTGATTGATTGAATGGAGTCTAACTCAGTCTAGTCTTGACTTGATCCTGCACAAGATTGTCACATGACCTGATTGTTCATATTCGCCCTGTCCTGTACATGATCGTTATATGTCCTGATTTCTTATTTTATTCTGCCGATAAATGGTGGGAGAAACCAAGTTCTGTTCAGACGAAGGGTTACAGCCCCGGTCCTTGTTTGGTTTACGGGTTGTAACCTGGTTATCTGAATAGTCCCATGGTTATCTCATCGTATATCATCTTCCCAGTTCTATTTATTTAACATGTTCTCCAGTTTACTTTATGCTCAATAATATTTTACTTACTGTTTTTCCTATGATCGGGACGAGTGCATTGGTACTGCACAAATCCCGATCCTCCTTTACTTATTTGCTTGTTGATTGCTAATGATTGCTGATTTTTAGTTCATAGTTTGGCCTCCTTTGTGGTACTTGCTATTTGGGGTCTGACCCCACTGGTTTTGCATGGCCAGGTTCTGATAAAAGAGCCCGAAGGATCTACCGTACCATCTACTCGACGGTGACCAGCCGGAACACCAGAGTGCCTCAGTGGGTTTCTTCTTCATTCTTCCACTGATATGTAAATTCTGCTCTTGTAACGTTTAGCCCCGAGCACGTGTTTAGCTCGTGTTTTGGTATTTTCTTTGATATTGTAGCCTACGGGCATAAACATGATATGTGTATTCTAGACTATAGCTAGTCCTTATCATGTACGACTAATACTCTTGTCAGTTCTCTATTTGTATTACTGGCATCATGATCATCCATGTATATGTGGTTTGGGACGCCTTACTATTGTATGTATGATGATCGTACTCCTTGCTCTTGTATAATTGCCTGTGATTGAGATACCTAGGATTGTTAAACCATAGGATTGACTGATGACTTATAGAGTAACCCCCATGTCTTGACAGCTTATACATAATTTCAGAGTATTAACGTACTTTGGGATTGCGTAGCTGGCTATGTCTGCCCCTGCTCTCCGGTATTCCGGTTCTGGGGCGTGACATGGTTTTAGTGGTGGCCCATGCAGGTCTGAATCTTGATTTTCAGATTTGTGGGGGTTACCATGTTTAGATATCTCAATCACGATTATCCTTATTGATCTCCTTCGGATTATTCTCTACCTCTGATACTTGACTTGATATCTGTTTTGATCATTGATCATTCCTGTTCCCATGATTTGATCTTGTGTCCTTCAACTTTCAAGGGCATTGTTCTTGATCCTTCAGATTATCTTGTTCGTGTTTTGCCGAGGGCAGCTCAGCATTCTTCAGCCAGGCCAGTTATGGAGGATTAGTCTCAGCATGCAGGCAGAGATGTCAGTCCATCCCAATCAGCCAGTCGCTTCTGTCTTCGTATCTTGAGACAGGTGATAAAGTTCATGCATCTGTTTTAACTACGATAACACGTCCTGGGTAGAGTCATGTCTTGAACTAAGCCATTGGTACCGACTTACCTTGAGGCTTGACTTTTATCCATTTGGGAGTCAGCTTAGGCCAGCGAGTACGTTGGTTCCTACACAACTGTCTCAGGAGACATATTCATTCATATGCCTCCAGCCCTTCTTGATCATGATTGTATTTGTTCTTGTGCATATATTTACCGCTTACGTATTTATTTACATTACTGATTGTTTTACCTTACTTATATATGCCATGCTTGATTTATTGAGATTGTTGAAGTTTCCTGGAGCTTTTGTTTTGTTATCTTGCTCGACTAGCCTCAGGAAATTCCGAGGACGGAATTTTTCTAAGGTGTGGAGAGGTGTGAGACCTGTCTCACTGTATCGGCATTTTATACGGATACGTATTTATTTGAGCCGTATTTCGTATTTCTCGATTTGTGTGATATTTTAAAATTTTCCAAGATATAGGAATTTCATGACTTAGTTTAACTTGGACTTGGTTTTATTTGGTTCGGTTCCACTTTGACTTGGTTTGGTTTAGTTGGTTTCTCATGAGCTGAGGTGTATGGCTTAGATTTAGTGGAGAGGAATGAATGGTGGAGATCACTTGAGCTTATTATATAAGTCACTTTTCTCTCTTCCTCCTTATTCACCCTCATTTATTTCTTTTCCACCAAACCTTAGCCATTGAAGAGAGGCAAGTACACCTTGCCGAACTTTGAACAAATTTATTTTTGTTTGTTTCATCTTCTTCCTTGCATGATTCTAAGCATATTTAGAACTTGGAGTTTTCGGTTTTACCGAGTGGATCGTTGTAGATCTAGCTTTATGGTATTTTCGGTTTTCATGGGTTGATCTGTCAAACTTGTATATTTTTGTCAACTAATAGTTCCATGTTGTAGAGAATTTCATTTTACCCAAATTTGACCCATAGAAGTCTGGATTTGGGGTTCCCAATGAAGTTTGGTGGAGCATGGAGGCCATGGTATTTTCCATGGACATAGTCTCTGTGGGAAGCCATTAATTGCGTTTTTGGAGCTGCAAGCTTGTTTGTATTTTGAGCCGCATACATTAGTTGCCTATAATTAATTGTTGTGGGCCGCATGAAATTTTTAGCAGTAAGCTTGCATTTTGGCACATGCGACATTTTGCATGTCCACATGCATTATTGTACTTTTGGCCATTTATTAGTTGGCCGCATGGAACAGTACCTAGCCGCATAGGTTGTGGCAATAGCATTAAATGCAGGCTTGCATTTTGCTTGCCACTTGCATTAATATTGTCCTCAGTATTTTTTTAGTATTAATACTTGCTTTCCACTTCCATAGGAGCCGCATGGCTTTGGCATCTGCATTAAATGCATGCTTGCATTTTTGTATTAAATAAATAATGAGCCGCATGGCCTATAAAGGCATTGGCATGGCCGCATGCAATTTCTCCCCCCCCACTCCTTCTCTCCATTGTAGCCGCATGTAATGCATGTACTGAGCTGTGGCCGCATATGGATAGCATTATTATACAAATTGCATTAGGATTAATACATTCAGTAGTAATATATTAGCCCATGTGCACCAGCACATGGATTATTCTACAATGCCTTAGCATTTATTACGTTTTTATGTGCATTATTCCTTTGCATGGCATCAGCAAGAGAGCCGCATAGCTCTTTAAAAGCTTTAGTGCTTTAATATTTAACAATTAAATGCTTTAAGGAATTAATGCTTTAATGCCTTTGGAGCCGCATAAGGTTTCTGAAGACTTAACATTTTATGCAAATAAGTCCTTGTCCTTATTACTTAATGCAATTAAGTCTTTACCTTTATGACTTAATGCTTTATGCATTTAAGTCCTTATACTTTATACTTTTAATACTTTTAATGCATTTTGATGCACTATCCATACTCCAACCGCATGGCCATTATTTATTTATTTATTTATTTTATTTGTTTATATTTTAATGCAAGCAAATGTGAGGGTGAGCCGCATGGACATTTATGGTATTAACAATTGCTTGATGCAGAGCCGCATGGCCTTGGCCATTAAATATTATTATTTGCATGTTGCAATTTTGCATGGAATCTAAGGTGAGCCGCATAGGCTCCCTTCCCCCACTATCTAATATTTTGGCCACGTGAGCCACTCTTTTACTGGCAGTCATCATTTCATTATTTGGCCACGTGCCCCTTTTCCATTGAAGCTTGCATTTATTGTGGGTCCCACTCTCTATCTTTTTTTGATTGCATGAATATTTCTTACTGGCCGCATGGCTTCCTTCAGTTATTTTCTGGCTGCATAAGCCTTGGCTGGCCGCATGGGTGGCCTCCCACTCTCTTTGACCGCATGTTTGTTCTCCTACTTTTGGACCGCATGGGTCCCACTTTGATTGTTTAAATGTTTTATTTACGTGAATTGTGGTCAGAAATTCTTCCCACTCCTAACATGAAAGTTGTAGAGTTTCTCCTTGGCTTCAAGAATATATATTATTAATATATTATTATTAAATTGTGCAAGTTTCTTCCTTCTTTGATAAATGGCATGACACGACAATGACCCGTAGTGGTGCACTCTTGAAATAAACTTGACATAATATTCTTGACATGATATTCTTGACATGATAACTTGACCTGATAAATTGACATGATAAGTGAACTTAACATGATAATTCTTGATAGTGGCCCGTCGTGGCGCACTCTTGATAAGTAATAATGATAACGATAGTGGCCCGTCGTGGCGCACTCCTGACAAGAATTAATTAGTATCCTGACACCGTGGGTGATTGTGTTTGTACAAATGAACTCGTCTCGTCTTGCATCATGTCTAGGACATGAATCCCTGGTTTCCCACGGTCAGGGATTCACACTGAAATGGACTAAGGCTAATTACTAGAATAATCCAGTAGTTCATGGAGAGACTTTCCCAGTTACCTGTTGCCCCTTTGATCCCGGCCTTATATATATATATACATGGGATTTGTTGCTATCCGTCGAGATGAGCGCACTTCCAGCCCGCCGTCGAGTGTGGTACCTTAGGACACATGTATCTTACTACAGTGTGTCTGCTATATCATGCTATCTTTTCCTTTTCTTTGCTGGGGTCATTCAGGTAGTAACAAACAGGTAACCGGACTTGGAAGAATCTCGCTGCATCTTGCTAGTAACTAGGCCTGTGATAACCCTAGTTAGTTAAAGTATCAAGCCGTACTTATTGCTTGGCTGTGATTGATTGAATGGAGTCTAACTCAGTCTAGTCTTGACTTGATCCTGCACAAGATTGTCACATGACCTGATTGTTCATATTCGTCCTGTCCTGTACATGATCGTTACATGTCCTGATTTCTTATTTTATCCTGCCGATAAATGGTAGGAGAAACCAAGTTCTGTTCAGACGAAGGGTTACAACCCCGGTCCTTGTTTGGTTTACGGGTTATAACCTGGTTATCTGAATAGTCCCATGGTTATCTCATCGTATATCATCTTCCCAGTTCTATTTATTTAACATGTTCTCCAGTTTACTTTATGCTCAATAATGTTTTACTTACTGTTTTTCCTATGATCGGGACGAGTGCATTGGTACTGCACAAATCCCGATCCTCCTTTACTTATTTGCTTGTTGATTGCTAATGATTGCTGGTTTTTAGTTCATAGTTTGGCCTCCTTTGTGGTACTTGCTATTTGGGGTCTGACCCCACTGGTTTTGCATGGCCAGGTTCTGATAAAAGAGCCCGAATGATCTACCGTACCATCTACTCGACGGTGACCAGCCGGAACACCAGAGTGCCTCAGTGGATTTCTTCTTCATTCTCCCACTGATATGTAAATTCTGCTCTTGTAACGTTTAGCCCCGAGCACGTGTTTAGCTCGTGTTTTGGTATTTTCTTTGATATTGTAGCCTACGGGCATAAACATGATATGTGTATTCTAGACTATAGCTAGTCCTTATCATGTACGACTAATACTCTTGTCAGTTCTCTATTTGTATTACTGGCATCATGATCATCCATGTATATGTGGTTTGGGACGCCTTACTATTGTATGTATGATGATCGTACTCCTTGCTCTTGTATAATTGCCTGTGATTGAGATACCTAGGATTGTTAAACCATAGGATTGACTGATGGCTTGTAGAGTAACCCCCATGTCTTGACAGCTTATACGTAATTTCAGAGTATTAACGTACTTTGGGATTGCGTAGCTGGCTATGTCTGCCCCTGCTCTCCGGTATTCCGGTTCTGGGGCGTGACACAAACAAACTCCGTTGCACTCGTAGAGGAGAGGAGAATCTACTGGAGAATTTCTAGCAAGGAGGCGGAGGCTTTTGCTTGAGAGAAATCAGCCGACATGACAACCGAGGGGCTCTATTCATTGAGTTTTTGACACTCAATAGGTAAACCCTTATCTACCATAGTAAATCTAGAATTTCTTTCATTTTTGCATCCATATAGGTGCCCTAGACTTGCCCACGAAATTTGGTTGGATTTTGACTTCGTTTGATGGCTGTATCGGACACGTGTCGGTCCTTTATGGCACGTGTTCGACGAAATGCCGCTTAGGATAGAAAATTGTTGTTTTTTGATTTTGTCTTCATGGATTTTTAGATAATATTATTTTGATAAACTTTTGTGAAGACGGATTTGATTTTGATGAGGTTACAGCGGCGTTTCGGGCATCGGACGCACGTACACGGATCCCGTGCACGAGGCCGTGCGTGCCCTGCCTTCTGTACGTTGTATCTCGATGTACAAGCCGTATTTTCTCGTGAAATTTCTTGAGCATGTGGGGGCAACCTTTGCCTCCATGCTTGTAAAATTTCACGGCTTTTTGTTGAGCGAGCGCGATGAAATTCGACGTGCACCGCTCAGCCGCACTGTGCATTCAGCCTATTTTTTGTCGCTGAAATGGACTTCATGCGCGCACACGACGCAACGAAGAACCATTCCATGACCTGGGACACGTCGAATATACCTAGACTACCTGAGGAACCAACCCCGAGTCATGGCGTGGCCCGACGAGCGAGCCACGAAGGCGGAACCGCGCGCACGAGGGTGCGCGGGCGCGCGCGCGCAAGTGCGGGGCCGCGTGCTCTATTTCAGCACGACGTCTCACTGCGTGGCTGTGTCCTAGACCTACCCCAGGACCCCCCAGCTACGTGCACAAGCACGGGCTTTTCATTGTGTGTGCGGCGCTCAATCAAGCGAGAACGCACGCACAAGCACGCGTTGTCACGCGGTATCGGGAATTTTCGATACACGTTCTGTGGACACGACACGGACACAATTTCGAACCCGAGAGTATAAGAGCGCATCACGTGGGTCGAGACCAACGTGTATGCCGAGTTTCGCAGGTCATTTGGTGTATATCTCATTTTGGGTCGTTGTGTGAAAAAGGAGTTTTCTTTAAATATAAATTTTTGAGTTTAAGTGTGATAATTTGATTTCCAGCTACTTAACTTATAAAATCTGAGTTTTCAGTACATACATGAGTTTTTGGATTTGTAGGTACCAACATTTGGGTTTATTTCATATTTTCTTATCAATTATGAGCATTTGCAATTTTCTCTATAGCTATGTATACTTATATATATATATATATATATATATATATATATATATATATATATATATATATATATATATATATAATACATAGCTATAGAGAAAATTGCAAATGCTCATAATTGATAAGAAAATATGAAATAAACCCAAATGTTGGTATATATATATATATATATATATATAACCCCGTTGAAACCCATTGCAAGCCTATATATGCGTTGAGAATAGGTCGAGGGGAGTTAGTTCCAGATTTTGATTCTTTAAATTATTTCAAACCATTGCCAATCTTTCCATTTGAGCATTTGTATAATATATATATATATATATATTTTTTTTAATATATATATATATATATATATATAATATATATATATATATATATATATATATATATATATATATATATATATATATTTATATATATATATATATAATATAATATATATATATATATATTTATATTTATAATATATATATATATATATATATATATATATATATATATATATATATATATATAAATATATATATATATAAAATAAATAAATATATATATATATATATATATATATATATATATATATATATATATATATATATATATATATATATATATATATATATGTATATAGTAGTATATTAAATTGTGGTATACCATGGTTATGTTTGGATGTTTTTAATCTCAGAATTTACTCTATTCAGTAATCTCCAGGTCTCACACACACACACACAATCATTTGTTAGAATTAGAGTTTGGCTTGTATTGTAAATACACATGTGTGTATATATACCTATGTGTGTATAGTTTGTATGCTTGAGAACCCTCTGAGAATAGATCGTAGTTGTGTATATAACTATAGGAGTCTTAGAACAGATTTGGTTTGTCATTTTGAGCCTAGTTTAGTCGAATTGGCCGACATGTTGACTAAATTGACAAAAGTCAACTTAGAGTCAAACTTGATTCAATTCAACTCAAACGAACTCCAAATGACCTAGAATTTTGTGAATGATCTAGAAATTAGTAGACGGACTAGTTGACCCAGGTTTTACCAACGTTGACCAGGTATGACCAGAGTTGACTAAGGGTTGACTTTGACCAAAAGGGACCTAGAAGCATGTAGTCTTGCATTGTAGCTATTTCTTTTGATATTGTAGACTTTGTTGTGACATGTGTATACTTTAAATAGGTTTATATTGCCCCAGTTTACTACACTTCATCATCAGCAGTTCGGTTTGCCAGGCAAGTACATTCTCTGATCTTTTCATACTTCCTTAGATATGTTCTCTTGTTATAGACTAGTATACTTGATGCTGACACAACGTTCACACGGATTAGTACCCTCTGGATCTCTTCATGTGATGTTATCCCCTCGAATACATCGAGTATATCATGTTCATGTACTTTATCTTGGCCATCATGTACTCTATGTATTCATATTTATCCATGTGCACTCATGTGTTATTCATGTACACTCATGACCATATGAGCCCCATGTATAAAGTAGTTGTTATCAATGTACAATAACATATCATGTCTTGATCCTTGTGTATTGATTGGGGGCAGTAAGAGTGTAGTTGGTTATGTGATCATTATCCCCAGTAGGTATCTATGTGCAACTCCATAGTTTATCCATGTGCAACCCAAGCCGTTTACATAACCAATTCATGCTCTAAATCACGTAGATGGTTACATTTCTCTATTTATCATATTATATCTCATCTTATAGTCTCTCTCTTATTGATTCTCTTTATAATGATTCATGTATAGTTTTCTATAGCTTGCTTTATATGTCCAATCCTGATATGAACTGTTGTGAGAGATATGTGCTCGTTCCGTCCTGATTGGGCATGTTAAAAATTTTACAGGTGATGATGAAGGGTTCTACCCTACTTATTATGGCATTGGCTTAGATGACACTGGTAACGTGGACCCACAGGAGGATCCAACAGTCAGTGAGGACTTGCCCCTAGTCTAGCTGAGACTTAGTATTTTTTTTGTCTTTCTATTTGAGACATTATGAGTTGTACTTGAGTTTTGTTCTGGTGGTTTACACCTAGACTTTTATTTATATCTGTGACTCTCTTGAGATTTACTCTTCTATTCCATCTTAGTGTTGTGATTAAGTTACTTATTATTTACTCTCCATTCGGAGCTTATTCTATACTGTGTTAGATATTGTGACTCAGGATAGCGTTCTACCGTCGACACTGCAGCGTAGGCTGGGCATATTCACTTTTCGTGCCCTTTCACTGGGTACAGGTCGTGACACTAGTTTACATATTCAAATTTCTAAACTGCTATCAATTAGAACTCTCCTTGAGTAGTATTCAAATCCTATGCAAAATCAAAACTCGATTTTGATCCTATCTAAATTGTGTACATATAAGTTGTCGATCAAATTTCTCTCCATCAAACCCTCTTCTCCCCAAACCCTAATATTTCCCTGCGCCCCTCAAGTTCGAGAAGACCTGCGTGTTCGAGAGGGTGATTGTCAAGAAGAGACATTTGATTTCCTCATTAGGTAATCTTCTTCTCTATACAACCATATCATATGATTCCTTAAATCTAGTTACTTTTCCATGTCTTAATAGGGATATAGGTATTTGTGATAATTCCTAAGAGGAACATAGAAAGGATGTGGGTGACTTGATGGGTTAAAATAATGTACAGGATATCCCAAATTGCTAGTGTATCAGCACATTCATGAAGACAGTAAGTGTTGTAGGTAACAGGGTGCGTACCATGTGGGTAAAAGGATTGTTGTTAACATATTTCTTCGAATTGTCGTCTATTTATGAAATCAGTCAGTAATCTGGGATGTAGTATATATATACATTATAGATTGGAGACTGTAACCCCAAATAATGCAAACGTGTGAATGTGGGCATGCTTCCAAATTCGAGGAGCAGCAGGGAACTAGATTACCTATGTGTTATATGCAGGATCTGTGAAGCAAAACTGTGTATAGGTATCAAGTAGTAGGTATGTATCTTGGGTTCATATATCTATGTGTCCCTGAGAGTACAGTTAGAAGGAGACTGTAGGTGACCCTATGGTTATTAACAGGGGGTTGGGTATCAAACAATAGATATGTAGCTTGGTAGGGAGTGGAGTCTTGAGTAATTAATGCAGCAAGGGTACACAAGGGTTGGGTTTTACCTAGACAGTAAGACATTTAATGGGAATAGAGAAATAAATGTTTATAATATACTATATGGAAACTTTAAGACATATATAGGAAGGCTTGGCCACGAGAACATCAAGTGACTACGCAAATTTGCACATAGGTAATAAGGGTGCATCTGTTAGAGGAGTAATAGGAATTCCAATATAGTGTTAGAATAGCTGCAGGTTATTCTATCCTCTTGAATTCAGTTGTATCTATTCTGGTCTTATATATGGATGCATAGGTATACCACTAGAAAGTAGGTAAGTACAACAATATAAATCATAAATTGTAGAGCAATCTTTTTTGAGTGCAGAGTAGAGGATAGGCAACAGCAGTTGCTATCCTGAATATCATTCCTATGAGTTGGGGTAGTCAAGGGTTTTTGTATGTAATCTGGATACATAAATACCTTGTACTAGGTTGGGAAGAATAGTAGCAAAGGGGCTATTGCTAAGTGAATAGCACAATTGGAAAATGAGTGTAACTGGCCTTGTCCATATGGAGCAATGGCCATGTAGTCTCTTTGCATGAGATAACATTAGTTGGGTCATAGTACTGAAGCTAATGTATTGGTACAGGGTTTTGGGGTAAGGCAGCAACAAGTTGCAAAAGGCCTTGTATGCTTAATTACAGAATGGGCAGTACCTATGCGTGTCCAGTAGATATTTGAGAGATTGGTAAGGGTGAGTACAAGAATTAGCAAATATTAGTGAATCTTGGGTAATATATGCCCATATACTCGAACGGGTACTTCTACACATAGGCAAGCCAAAGACTTGTGCATACGATAGTATAGGGTAGGACAATTGCATTATGGTGTTCATGTCCTGCCATAGGGGTTCTTCACCTATGTATCAAAATAGTAGTATGATGCCATTGCTATTTGGGGACAGCAGTCCATGTAGATATGTGTTAGCAGATATAAGGGTGCTTGTCCGGTGGAGAAGGGTGCCTATTTCTATCTAGGGTCTTACCTAGGAGAAGCAGGTGGACAACATATGGATAGGAATAGGGAGGTCACCTGTAGCAGTTTAGTATGGTTTGGGCAGGTATATTTGAACAGAGGAGAAGAGTGTTTGGATGTCTCAGGTCAATGGTGAATAAGGACTCCACTAGAGGTAGATATGTATATAACATATAGGTAACAGGTAGGTATCCAGGAGGAGAGTATCTAAGCTGTATGCATAATTAAGTATAGCAGTAGCAATTGTTGCTACTACAGATTCCTGTGCAGTTGTTGAGTAATAAAGAGCTAATAGATCCTACTAGTCAATAGAAAATTCTAACATAGGTCATCTCTAAAGTAGAGAGTAGTAAAGGAGCATACATACACCTAGATAGGTTTAATGAACATAGAAGTGCAAACAAGGGATGGTCAATCCAGACCATTAAGGATACTAAAAATATAGGGGTAATTAACAATAATTAAAAATAGATTTATTTTGGTTTAATTTCATGTGTTGATTAGAATTAATTCACAATATAGGTTCCTTGGACTCTGACTCAGTGCTCGACCCGTACCCACAGCTCAGGACTGCAAGTAAGTACATATACTGATTACTTTCGCTTTTTGATAGTTTTTTCATTACATGTTATACATATGCATTTCCTGTTCTGCTGATACGATTGATATATGGGGTTAGTATTATGGATTCTTTACCTGCTATATTTTGTGACTAATGTATTCACATGATTACCGTGGTTATGACATGTTTGAATCCATGAGTACTAGTCGGGCGGAGGAAATTTCTTAGTAGACGTGTGAACTACCCTTTCTATCTCATTGGTCATACGTGAATAATAGCAGCTGCACACGACACGTGCAATTGGTCAAAATTACCCCTTAGCCATTCACATATCAAGTACGATATTTCAACACATGTAGATAGATGTCATTTTACTTGATTTATCTTGTTCTCTTCGTCACATGCCATGTCATCATATTTTCTCTTCTAGTTGCTCTAACTTGCTATAAAGTTATCTGTTTTCTTTTTCCTGCTATACCATGATGCCTATTACTTTCTTGTTTAAATCTCATATGCTATTTTTATGTTTAGTAAATTCTATCATATTTTGAATAGCCTGTCATATGTGTGTTTATTCAAATCCTGAATGGATAAACTATTTTTAGTTATGAGTTAGAGGACTTTTGTACCACTTATTATGAGCACACTACAGAGCCTGACTTTGGCCTACAGGATGATCCAGATGCGATCTTGGCAGAGTTGCCATCTGCATATGATAGTTAGTTTGATGATATTTAGTTTTAGCCAGATTCGTCTCCCGGAACCTTTTTAGTTGTTTCATTTATTTTAAGGATTATGTGAGTTGATTAGTGGATTGTCACTTAGTATTATTCAACTTTTCTTTCAGATTATTCAGCATCATTTCCTATTTGTTCTCTCTAGCTGTGGTTGAGTATATTTTAGTTACTTTTGATTTATATGTGGAATTGAAAGTGATATGGAATATATATAAACTGTATGGTTGTGTATATAAAACTGTGGAGGTTAGACAACGTTCTACCGCCGATACTATGGCGTAGGCTGGACATACCTATGACTCATGCCAAAATTCTGGGAGCGGGTCGTGACACATTTCTATGATGGCCAATGCAGGTCCATTTTGTAAAAGATTATGAACTCGTAGTAGTACTTTTATTTGTCATACTACTGCGTGCCTTCAAATAGGATTATATTTTAAGGACCGCCTCTACATGTTTAACACGTTATGGATTTCCATATTTGACTTCAATTATTTCTTGATTTACATCCTTCTTAAATCTTTCCACCCTTTAATGATTTTCTTTATTCCAGCTAAGGGATTCTCAGGACAAAAACACCGCTCCCATGGATACCCCTCAAGCAGTAGGTAAATCTACTACAAATGGGACCCTACGGACACATGGAGGCTAGCTTACTCATCTGGGCGACCCGTCACATTTGTATACCTCGAGGTTCCACAGAGATGACATTCTACCACCCCTGCACTACCTCCCGCACTTGTACTGGACAATGCTCAGCTTCTTCGAATTTTCCAGCAACTTATTAAATCTTAGACTGAGCAGGCTAATATCTTTCGTGATAGTTTGAGAGAGGCTCTTCAGACTAGATATGCTCTCCGACCTCGCCCAAGAACTTCCAAGGACTTTATGAACCTCAGGCCCTTATAGTTCTATGGGACAGAAGGGATTCGCTATGCTGATGAGTGGATAGAGAACGTGGAGCAATTTTTTTCAGATGGCTCGAGTTCCTGAAGACTTGAAGATAGATTCAGCCAGCATACAGCTTTTCGACATCGCTCGTACGTGGTATAGAGATGAGCCCCGACTTTTTGCACCAGATGTGACTTGGGTAGAGTTCAAGGAACTATTCAAGAAGTTCTACCCTGACGTAGCTCGAGAGACTTCAGAGAGTCAGTTCGAGAGTCTGGAGCAGAGAAACCTCACCGTCGATGAATACACCCTAGAGTTTAGTTGGCTCAGCCGCTTCGCAGAGAGCATAGTCAGCACCCCCAAAAGCAAAGCTCGAAGATTCAAGAAGGGATTATCTAGCAAGATTTGCCTAATTGTCCCTACCAGTCGAGCCACTACTTATCAGAAGATCTTGAAGGTCGCATAAGGAGTAGAAAAAGATCTGGAACCCAGGCCAAAGAGAGATTGAGATGCATTCGAAGGAGGTAGTAGCCAATCAGGACAAGCAAAATGTCCCAATATTCTAGGGAAGACCTTAACGCAGCAACATAACTCGCAACCTCGTTTCCAGCAGCAGCAGTTCCATCCTTCTGGTAAAGCTCCAGTACATCAATATCACCATCCTCTAATTAGAGTTCCTCCAGCATAGCAGATTCAGCAGAGACAGCCGACTTCTTTTTGCAACTATTGTAAGAAGCTGGAGCATACATGGGAGGTATGCAGGAGGTAACTTGGAGTATGTTTATTTTACGGGTCGAGTGCACACTAGATGAGGTAGTGTCCTTCAATACAGATTTGTCCAACTCAGGGGACAGCTCCTGTCCCGAGAGTACCGACGAGGCCTGCGATAGCCTAGTAGCATAAAGGGCCCCTGCCCGTATAGCAGCATGCTTTGTCCAGCACCAGTAGCGGGACAAGGCTTTTTACATGATACCAAAGGAGGCAGAAGCATCTACTGACGTGATAGCAAGTTCTATTCTCTTTGAAACTTTTCTAGATATTGATTTGTTTGATTCTAGTGTCAGTCATAGCTTTGTACCTTGCATCTGAGCCCTTGGATAGTAATTATAAAATCTCGACTGGCAGAGGTATTATCCGTGCACATATGCATCGACCCATCTTTGTGCCAGGCACAGAGCTAGTGTCACAGCGAGTATACATGATCAATAATAAGGAGGCAGTAGAATTAAAGAAGCAGATTGATGAACTGCTAGAAAAATTCATTAGATCGAGTTTGTTGCCTTGGGGTGCTCCGGTGCTGTTTGTGCCGAAGAAGAATGGGTCGATGTGGATGTGCTTCGACTACCGAGCCTTTAACAACATGAAAGATTTTGTCATCTCTTTGTAGTATCATCCGAGGAAGGCTAATGTGGTTGTGGATGCCTTGAGCAGGTATCTAGCAGCCATATATTTGATGATGGACCATCATCTGTTAGTAGAATTGGAGAATTTAGGCATTAAGGACATCATCCCGGGAGTTGAAATACAGATGTTGGGTATACAAATTCAGTCTGGATTGATGGATATGATTCGAAAAGCACAACACCAAGATGAGAATCAAAGGGGTATCATAATTCAGGCATATGCCGATTTGTTAGAGGACTTTACCATTGCAGAGGATGGCTCATTGAAGTACGGGACAAGATTATATGTACCTGGCGGTGAGCTGCGAGAGGAGGTCATGCAGGAGGTGCATTATTCTCATTATTCTTTATATCCACAAGCTAACAAGATGTACAAGGATCTGAGAGCCCACGTGTGGTGGTATGGTATGAAGCGAGAGGTGCACGCTTCATTTCTAGATGCTTTGTGTGTTAATAGATCAAAGCTGAGAGGCAGAGAACATGAGGATTGCTTCAGTTATTATCGATTCCTAATTGGAAGTAGAAACTTAGCTCTATGGATTTTGTTTTCAGTCTTCCACATACACCAGAAGGAAAGGATGCGATTTGGGTTATCGTTGATAGGTTGACCAAATCGGCCTACTTTATACCATTTATACTAGGACTATCCACGAAAAAGTTAGCAGAGTTATATGTGAAGCAGATCATCTGGTAATATGGCATTCCAGTGAGTATCGATCGTCTCCAACTATGATAGCAGATTCATGTCCCACTTTTGGAAGAGTCTGTAAGCTAGCTTGGGTACTCACCTCAAGGTTAGCACTGCATACCACCCTCAGACAGATGGACAGTTGGAGAGGACCATTCAGACGCTTGAGGATGTATTTCGGACATGCGTGCTGGATTTAGGTGGCTCGTGGGAGGATCACCTTCACCTAGTTGAGTTCTCCTACAACAGCTACCAGGCTAGTATCGAGATGTCTCCTTTCGAGGCTCTTCATGGCTGAAGATGTCGTACCCCACTATCTTGGGACGACGTGGGAAAGAGAGCACGGTTGGGATCCGAGATGGTAGTAGATGTTGCGGAGAAAGTAAAGCAGATTAGAGAGTGACTTTGCGTGGCTCAAGATAGACAAGCACTGGGCCGATAGCCACCAGAGACCGTTAGAGTTTGAGGTATAACTTTTCTTAGCATTAAGATTGTTAATTTTGGTAAGTATAGGTAATAATTTATGACTTAATCTAGGTTGGAGATTTGGTGTTCTTGAGGATCTCTCCGACACATGACACGATCCAATTCGGGGGAGGCGAGAAGCTCAGTCCAAGATTCATCGGACCTTTTAGCATTCTCTAAAAGATCGGGGCGGTAGCATACCGACTTGCATTGTCGCCTGCATTGGAGGGAGTGCATAATGAATTCCACGTGTCCCAGCTTAGATGGTATGTGGCAGACGCTAGCCATATGCTGGACCACTCGAAGATCAAGGTAGGACTAAGAGAAGGTACTACGTAACCAGACGATTCCGTTGGTATGAGTCGCTTAGAGGCATCACTCCCTGGGTGAATCCATATGGGAAAAAGAGGATGAGATGTGCGAGCGTTATCCTTATCTTTTTGAGCCATGAGGTATATTTCTACCTTGTGTCTATTTTTAAATTTTGAGGACAAAATTTGTTTACGGAGGGTAGATTTGTGAGCCCTTGAACCAAAATTATTATTAATATTATTACCATTATTATTATTATTATTTTATTTTTATTATTGTCATTATATATTTATATATTCCTAAAAGAATTATATATCACTCATACCATAGTTAAGAACTAAGGGGATGACCCCTATGCAAAAACCAAATGAGGGAGGGAGTAAGTGCTAATTTACCTATTCAAATTTCTAAACGACTATAAATTAAAACTCTCCGCGAGCAGGATTCAAATCCTACGTGAAATCAAAACCCAATTTCAATCCCATCTATTTCGATCCTATTTAAATCGTGTATATATAAGTTGTCGATCAAATTCCTCTCCATCAGACCCTCTTCTCCCCAAACCCTAATCTTTTTCTGCGCCCCTTAAGTTTGAGAAGACCTGCGTGTTCGAGAGGGTGATTTTTAAGAAGAGACATTCGATTTTCTCAACAGGCAATCTTCTTCTCTATACAACCATATCATACGATTCCTTAAATCTAGTTAGTTTTACCATGTCTTAATAGGGATATAGATATTTGTGATAATTCCTAAGAGGAACTTAGAAAGGATGTAGGAGACTTGATGGGTTAAAACGATGTACAAGATATCCTAAATTGCAAGTGTATCAGCACATTTATGAAGACAATAAGTGTCATAGGTAATAGGGTGTGTACCATGTGGTTATGAGGATTGTTGTTTATATGTTTCTTCAAATTGCAGTCTATTTGTGCAATCAGTAAGTAATTTGGGATGTAGTATATATATACATTATAGATAGGAGACTGCAACCCCAAATAATGCAAACATGTGAATGTGGGTGTGCTTCCAGATTCGAGCAACATCAGGGAACTAGATTACCTATGTGTTATATACAAGATCTGTGAAGCAAAACTATGCACAGGTATCAAGTAATAAATATGTATCTTGGGTTCATATATCTATGTGTCCCAGAGAGTATAGTTATAAGGAGACTGTAGGTGACTCTATAGGTAATGACAGGGGGTTGGGTATCAAACAATAGATATGTAGATTGGTAGGGAGTGGAGTCTTGAGTAATTAATGCAGCAGGTGTACACAAGGATTGGGTTTTACCTGGACAGTAAGACATCTAATGGGAATAGAGGAATTAATATACATAATATACTATATGGAAACTCTAAGACATTTATAGGTAGGCTTGGCCACGAGAACATCAAGTGACTGTGCAAAATTGTACATAGGTAATAAGGGTGCATCCGTTAGAGGAGGAACATGAGTTCCTGTGTAGTGTTAGGATAGCTACAGGTTATTCTATCCTCATGAATGCAGTTGTATCTATGCTGGTCTTATATATAGATGCATAGGTATACCATTGGGAAGTTGGTAAGTACAACCATATAAATAGTAAATTATAGAGCAACCTGCTTTGAGTGAAGAGTAGAGGATAGGCTACAGCAGTTGCTATCCCAAATAACATTCCTACGAGTTGGGGTAGTCATGGGTTTTAGTATGTAATCTGGATACATAAATACCTTGTACTAGGTTAGGAAGAATAGTAGCAAAGGGGCCATTGCTAATTGAAGAGCATAGTTGGGAAACGAGTATACCTGGCCTAATCAATACAGGGCAATGGCCATGTATTATATGTGCAAGAGATAACATTAGATGGGTCCTTGTGCTGAAGCTAATGTATTGTTATAGGGGGTAAGGCAGCAACAAGTTACAAAAGGCCCTGTGTGCTTATATACAAAATGGGTAGTACCTATACTTGCCAAGTGGACATTTGAGGGATTGGTAAGGGTGTGTAAAGGAAATTAGCAAATATCAGTGAATCTTGTGTAATAAATGCCCATATACTCGAGCGGGTACTTCTGAACATAAGCAAGCCACAGACTTGTGCATATGATAGTATAGGGTAGGACAATTACATTATAGTGTCCATGTCTTGTCATAGAGGTTCTTCACCTATGTATCAAAATAGTAGTATGATGCCATTGCTATTTGGGGACAACAGTCCATATAGATATGTATTAGCACATATAAGGGTGCTTCTCTTATAGAGATGGGTGCCTATTTCTACACATGGGTCTTACATAGGAGAAGCAAGTGGACAGCATATGGATGGGAATAGGATGGTTACCTATAATACTTTAGTGTGGTTTAGGCAGGTATATGTGAACATAGGAGTAGAGTGTCTGGACGTCTCGGGTTAATGGCTAATAAGGACTCCAATAGAGGTAGATATGTATATAATATATTGGTAACATGTAGGTATCTAGGGGGAGAGTATCTAAGTTGTATGCATAATTAAGTGTAGCAGTAGCAATTGCTACTACAACAGGTTCCTGTGCAGGTGTTGAGTAATAAAGTGCTAATAGATCCTAGTAGACTAGAAAATTCTAACATAGGTCATCTCTACAGGGAAGAGTAGTACATGAGCATTCATACACCTGGATAGGTTTAATGAACATAGAAGTGCAAACAAGGGATGGTCAATCCAAACCATTAAGGTTACTAAAAATATAGGGGTAATTAACAATAATTAAAGATAAATTTATTTTGGTTTAATTTTATGTGTTGATTAGAATTAATTCACAATATAGGTTCTTTGGACTCTGATTCAGTGCTCGATCCGTAACCGCAGCTCAGGACCACAGACAAGTACATATACTGATTATTTTCATTTCTTGATAGTTTTTATTACATATTATACATATGCATCTCCTGTTTTGCTGACACGATTGATACACAAGGTTAGTATTATGGATTCCTTACGTGCTATATTTTGTCACTAATGTATTCACTTGATTACCGTAGTTATGACCTGTTTGAATCCATGAGTACTAGTTGGACTAAGGAAATATCTTAGTAGACGTGCGAACTATCCTTTCCGTACCATTTCTCTTACGTGAATAATAGCGGCCGCACACGACACGTGCGATTGGCCGGATTTATCCTTTAGTCGTTCACATGTTGAAAACGATATTTCAACACACTTAGATAGGTGTCATTTCACTTGATTTATCTTTTTCTCTTCGTCACATGCCATATCATCATGTTTTCTCTTCTAGTTCCTCTAACTTGTTATAGAGTTATGTTTTCTTTTTCTTGCTATACCATGATGCTTGTTACTTTCTAGTTTAAATCTCATATGCTATTTTCATTTTTTGTAAATTCTAATCATGTTTTGAATAGCCTATCATATGTTTGCTTGTTCCAATCCTGACTGGATAAACTATTTTTAGGTGATGAGTTAGAGAACTTTTGCACCACTTATTATGAGCACACTACAGAGCCTGATTTTGGCCTATAGGATGATCCGGATGCGATCTTGGCAGAGTTGTCCTCTGTAGATGATAGTTAGTTAGATGATATTTAGTTTTGCCAGATTTGTCTCCGGGAACCTTTTTAGTTATTTATTTTGTTTTGAGGATTATGTGAGTTTGTTAGTGGATCGTCACTTACTATTATTCAAGTTTTCTTGAGATTATTCAACCATATTTCCTATCTGTTTTCTCTTGTTGTGGTTGAGTATATTTTAGTTGCTTTTGATTTATCTGTGGAATTGTAAGTGATATGGAATATATATATAAAAACTACGTGGTTGTGTGTGATAAAACTGTAGAGGTTAGACAACGTTCTACCACCGACACTATAACGTAGGCTAGACGTTCCCACGACTCAAGCCCAAATTATGGGTATGGGTCGTGACAATTAACCTTTGTTATATGTGCATGTTCTTGCATAGGGGCCACACAACTGAACTTCCTCTGTATCTGATTCCAATTTACATGTCCAGTAAACATTTTAAAGAATTCTAGAGCTCATATACAGATAAATACATAATCCAAAGAAAGCAGTGGGCATTATATTCTTAACTATCATCATGAGCATTTGTGTCGACAGACTTTGTAAATAACCAATGACTTGTAGATTTAAACTACTTTTTGAGGACATTTTGTTGTCAATACAATAGTTAATGGTTCATGGTGAATTTGTGCACTTGAATTTAAAATCTTTTCCTTTAAAAACTTCAGATTGTCGGATATGATCGATCTTGCAAGTTGACATGGTTCTCTATCATCAATTGTTTATTTCCATGCTGTTATTAATCTACATGAGTGAAAATGCCAATCCTAATTGTCTCTATTACTCGAGTTTTCAGCCCTCAATGTCTCTTATCCTGGTGATAGTTTAGGGTGTGCTATAGAGGCACAAGCTCCATAATCCTTTACAAGTTCCCTACAACAACCCTGGTAATTAGTTATCTTTGCTATCTGAGTTATCTATAGTGTTTCAATTCAAATTAATAGATATTTTGACTTCATGTGTTGTTCTAAATTATTTTATTCCTATTATATGGAACATGACAAAATGGAGCAACAAGTTGGTTAATATTTTATAATTTTGATATTCTTTGTCCAACTTGTTGAGTTTGTAGTTTTTGCTTAAATGGAGCAAAGAGTTGTGAGCGCGTCTAGCCTACGCCCATAATAGATGGTAGTCAGCAGTTCTAAACCTTGTCAATCTCCATATCATTATACCATCAATACACTCATCATACAATTAGAACGTACAAGCAAAACCCAGCCACACACACTCACCACAAAGTCCACTATCATGATTTTTTGTATACCTTACATGCCAACTTTCTGGAGACAAATCCGGTAGACAACCATAACATGTAACTGATACGTCTATACTTATCTGATATATCAAAATCGATTCTAATCTCTAAGACATCCAAGTAGCCTTAACTGATCTGAAACATCAACTCCCTGTCATCTATGACAACTATCCAGTCATAATGGGGCAAAGTAACATAAAACTCAATAATACTCAAACAACATAATAGAAAATAATAACTATAAATAACAAGTAAAATGAGAATGTACCTAGCTACATGTACTAGCTACGTGTGGCACATGCAAATATAATACTAATAAGCATGTAGGGGCTTAGCATTGATAAGGCATATTACAAGACGATGCTAGCAGTCACACACATAATGGGCATAAGACATGTCTTTCGACAATGCTAACAGTCACAGACATAATGGACATAAGACACTTCTTTCTATAATGCTAGCACTGACAAAAATGTCCAATACCAGATAAACTACGTGCCACATGAGTGTCCTCCAACATGACATAACACGACACGACACGGCACAACACAATAAAAATATGTGACACAAGTGTAAAACATGAAATACAATGTCGCTAAGTAAAGTTGAGAAATATGTACTTGCCTTAACCAAAAAATGGAGATGTCTCCAGTTCACCTATAAAACAATATAGGTGTTAGAATAGGTTCACGGCTAAACTCTTAGTAATCCATTAACTAATCTTAAATCTACAACTATTTCTAATTGATTCTAACTACTACTTATTCATAACAATTTCTTAATCATTCTAACCAATCCAATTCTTTAATTAATAACAAATAATTAATCTACTAATTAACATATCTAAATCTATCTAAGCCTGGTTTAATAACATAGCCCAGTAGTGATACTGGACTCAGCCCATGTACCTACTCTTAATTATGTGAATAAAAAACCCATTTACGATCCAGTGCAAAACCCAATAAAAACTTAGCCCACAAACTTGAAAACCTGATAAATGAGTACAATTATCCATTAGTTCGACCTAGCCTGTTGGCCCAACTCTTTAAACCCACAATTCTTAAGCCCATAGAACCCAACCTATACTTATTTCAAAATCTATTTTATACTCCTTATAACTGAAGAGGGAAAAGAAAACAACAAATTGAGAAAAAAAAGGAAAAGAGAGGGATGGAAACAGTCACGAGAGCTTTGGCAGCACGTGGCTACTATGGTATCGCCCAAAACTAGAGAAGAGGGAAGGCATAGGGAAGGCGGTGCTAGTCAGATCTGGCTTGGGATTCGAGATGGCGAGCGGCAATAGCGACAATCGAGAGTCAGTAGTTCATCTCTCACAAAATCTAGGTGGTGCATGGTTGTTGTTGATAAGGAACAGAAGGTAACTCGGTTAGATCTCGTGGTCACCATGGTGAGTGTGGCCGAGAGAGGACAGTAACGATCATCGACACCAGGTGTAATGCCCCGCTCTGCATGGTGCATTATAATGAGTCTTTGACTCGAAGAGTTGCGTTGACCCGATTTAAGTATCGATGCGAATTGATACAAGAGTACGTAGACCCGAGAAATATATCGATATGAATTGATACAGAGAGTATCGTTGACTTGAGGGAATGCATCGAGTAAGTTCGATGCAAGCATTAAGTTGGTCTGAGGGAAAGCATTGAGTCGGTTCAAAGATTCTAAGAAATCGAATCGATGCAAGGCAATAGTCCAAATCGGACAAGTATTGATTTTAGCAAGTTTTGTGTGCAGGCTATACATTTACGCTAAAATATAAGAGGTCAACATTTTGTCTTATTTACAAAACCAAATCACCATCTCGCAGCGGACTGAGGCATAGGGATGGTAAGCCAAATCGGTCGGATAATTCAACGTAGCACAAAGTGCTCGAATAGCTAAGTCAGAAGGGTTGGCCATGCAACAAGTTATGAAATCAAGCTGCATCGGCTCAACAAAATGATAAAACGTATCGGCTTAAGTTAGGAGGACTTTGACTTCTCTTTCCTGCTCCTTCGTGCCTAAGAAAATATATCGTTGTATGCTAAGTTAACCTATCGAGACAACGGGTGTGGCTTGATAGAAAAGATGAACATAGTGAGTGTAGAACACTAGATCAAACAATTAAAACAAAATATACATCAAATGTACTAGTCACTATGGAACATTGAATATCTCAAAAGCGAGCGCCTCGGTGCACAAGCCATAAGAACATGGGATAACTGTATCAACAAGTACCTCAATGCATGAGTCATTTCGTGCCCCCGTATACGTGTTAGTATGTGAGAACATTGAAAGACTATATCGGCACGAGTGCCTCAGTGTACAAGCTATAGAACATTGAATACCCTATCGAGGTATGCCTCAGTTGCACGATTCGAAGGAAAGAAACATACATTGAACATTAAGGCATAGAACATAGAATTACGGTATCGAGACATGCATCGCATGCACGACTCGAAGAAGAGAGAACAATCATGTCATAGCGAACGTACGTGCACAAGAATCATAAAAGATGACTTCATTGTGAAGAGAACAGTTGTGGCATGAATGTGACAGAACTGTCGGAAGTGACATGATGTCTCGAAAATGTTCAAGACTTTCTGGTCATTTGTTTGACGAACACTGGGTTGGGGCATGATGCCATTGTATATTGAAACGAAGAATGAAGTGAGAATACACTGAAAGAATAGAGAAATGGGAGACGACGTAAAGTCTGAGTTTCGGACTCAAGACTATGTTTGGTTGTATGAGTTTGATGCGCACGGTGTATGGTCGAATGGACTTGAGATATTTTCTGTGCACGGATGTGGTAATTTCCATCGAACGGGTTTGCACCGGGGTGTCGGGACCGTTCGGCCTAGGAGGGATGAATCATCATTGTTGGTGCATATCTTTTGGGTGTGACTTACGATCTACTAATGATGTGATAAACCATAATTGATGGTAAGTTCAGCGTCCTTCGGATACTAAGCCAGCAAATCCTAATAGGGAAGATGCCGGGTTATCCAGTTTGAGAAAATTAAAAAAGAGAAATAAGTTAGTCCATTCTGGCACAGATACGCCAATGACCTTCATATAGTTAAGGAATGGTAGGCCGAAAGTGCAGGAACACAGTGCTCCTGCACAGAGCACAAATAACATAACAGGGAAGGAATGAGGTGTATTCACCTTGCGTTTGTGCAAGGACGAGTGCGTCAATGTTTGGTAAGAAGTCACGAAATAACACGAGATTGCTATTGGTTGCCTGCTTGCTTATGCCAATCGAAATAACATGCTTACCATGATGTCATGCTTTACTACTTTCGAATATGCTATAAAACAGATCCTAAGGAGAACATAGAAAGATAATAAATTATAAGTTGTATGAATCAATACATAACAAATGTCGGTTTATTAAAGTGGGTTTTTGATCAGTACAGCGAGGATAAAAGTACTAATCCCCTACTAGATTGCTTGCTGGTTCAGGATACATTCTGCTTGTGACGAAGCTTCGTTTGATCGCGTTGAGGCATGGAATGCATTTGAACCGTGCAATCGCATTAACACTCGAACTTGCCACATGATTGATTCAGTCGAGATATAGAAGGCATGATGTATGGAACAATGAAATTCTTTGTGGACAAGAGAGAAATTGAGTGTTGTAAGCTAATCTAGCAAATTCAGTTGGCCTATTAAAAGTCTTTGTAACCTCAGTTCATTTATCGATAAAAAGAATTGTTTCGTACACTCTGTTTGCTTGCGTTGCTAATATCAAATCAACGATAACTATTTGAGAACTTGTTATCTTGCCTTGTACGAGTGAAACTCCAGACTTGTACGACATCACGCCCCTGCGAGGACGATGATTCAGATAAATCAATGCGAGGATGAGCAATTTTTTATGTCGGGGCATGACATTGGGTCAAGGCCAAATAGTCGGCACCGACGAGGAAACTCATATGTGAAAGATTGGGATAAAAGATGGTCGACGAAGAGGGGTGTCCCGCTGGGCTGGGGAATACGGCACTTGGTGGCTCCAATCGGACTAGGTTTAGGGAGCAATACACGTCGATAAGTGCAGAAGAAGACTGTATGGGTCGACTATGGAGAGTGATCAGCTGAAAAGAAGGTCCCAGCACGGTGGTCTGTATAGTGTCCTTCCCGACATTATGCCCCATTCTATATTCATGGGGAGTACAGTTAAGAAATGTTGTCGGTATTGATTAATCGGGACAGATTGAATTAAGATAATTTTCTCATTATGGAATGGTTTTTTCGTTAGGTCTCATATTCATCAGTTTGTGTCTTACGGATTGCGTCTTGCAGAAAGACTCCGTGGCTGAGAGTCAAGGGACCTCTTATTTACTCTGTCTTTCGATGTTGTACTTGCCTCTTTCGCGTTGGTTGTTATAAATATGTTTTCAAGAATGTTTTCGATGATTTTATTTCTTGTGCTCGTTGAACTTCATACTTCATATCGAATTCTAAGAGAAAGGAACGAGTATTGATACTTTACTTCTGCGATTGTAGGTGGTCACGTAGACGATGCATAGTACAGAAGACCGCTTTCTCTTGCCTCATTCAATCAACGATGAGTGGATTGATCCTTCTCTTCTTGACCCTCTTTCTCTCCAATCAATCAACGATATCGAGAAAAATAAAATTTTAGATGTAGATGCAAAGACTTAACGTTGAAATGCTTATTTTCATAGGATAGTGTATCATATAACTGTTGCACGTTTACTTATGTATAACTGCTATAGAACTACTATATCATCAACTATTATATGCTTACTTTGTTATGCCTACTATAGAACTATGTTAAACAAGGATTGAATCGGTGAATGAATGTTGCAAAGAAAATGTAGAATACACTGGGACTAGTTAATGTTCTTATCAACTCATAGACCATGCTTGAGTAACTAGTTTAGTCTTGCATGGTCATGGACAACTTGTGCCCAATGGAGATAGTTTCTCGAACTATCTAAGTCAATGAATCGATTCGACCTAGGAGGAACGGGGATAGCAGTACTAGCTTAACTGGCACGAGTGATTCAAAAACTTTCAAAAAGGCTCGGTACCCATGTTAAAGGATCGTCATCTAATCCAGCTATAGTCCAAGATGGCTTGACATTTCTATTGACCTTCACATATATATACACTTTTTTAGTTATGATATCTGGTTGAACATGGAAGAATATGGTAAGTTTATTCAGGGGTGGAGACTATATCATGGGTAAGATTTAACGTAGTTTCATATGCTAAGCTTTGTCAATTCCTTATATAAAATTGACTAGGATGGCAAGAAAGAACACTTAACTATTACATGGTTCACATAACTTTTTAAACTATTGAGATCATGGAATTAATTAGTCATTTATAACCACCACATTTTACCTTAGGTGTATTTTGGTAATTTTATGTATTGCCAATTATATAATTATTATTAACTAGTATTAGCTAGAATATTAGTTAATTGGAGTAATTAGAGTTAGTGTCATGAATAGAATATTCTATTAGATTAGTTAGATGACATGGTGGACCCCTAGTGGAATAATCCAATTCAAAATTTCTTTTCAAAAGTTTCCTACTTCTTCTCCAAGTTCCTCTTCATCCATTTATTTACATTCCCACAAATTTCTAGATCTAGAATTATAATTCGAACACCAATTCTCTACCAAAGCTACTCATTCTTCTTTCGTTATAGAACTAGAGGCTTGGAGCACAAGAGGAAGCTTGAAAAGGAGTCAAAGCAAGGAGGATCTTGCCCGACTCAACTTTTTCGTGTCCAAATTCGGATTTCTTCAAATAAGGGACACACAAGTTGATTAATTATCTATTTTTCACCAATTTCATGGTTAGGAATATCAATTGAACCTATAGGAACCCTCCCATAGGTAGAATTGACTCTTTAGTGCTAGATCTAGGTGTTAGAAGCCTTCAATTTGGTAGATCTAGGTTTTTACCATGAGGAATGATGATTTCTATGCTCAATTTGTGTTAATTATGAATTTTGACCACCAAGTGTTTCACACATGTTCTCAAAATGATTTGCTGTCATAAATTCAGTTGTGCATGCATCTATATGTCTCATTTTAGTGGAATTAGCCTCCTAGTGTCTGAAGTCGAATATGTGGCACCGTATCATGATAATTTGTGATACGCATGGTCAATTTGTGCAATAATGGATATTTGGGCGATACGTATCAATCGACATGTGTCATATATTATATTTTATCTAATTAATTGCATAGTTTGAGGCATGGCACGTTTATGGTGATTTTGGGAGTGCATATCATATTGGGTGCATTAATCTCAGAGTGTATCATGGTAGGTTGTGGTTCTAGCCATATTATTAGGTATTTGCATATATATATATATATATATATATATATATATATATATATATATATATATATATATATATATTGTGTGTGGGATATGTACGTACATTCATGTAAATGTATGTAGTGTATGCATATGTTTGGGTATTGGGTGTCTATGTGTATGAGATATGTGTATATATGACCTTGTGTGTGAGTGTTTCATAGCATACATAGGTGTACATGTGTATCACTCATGAGCATGTGTGCTTGTAACATAGTTTGTGAGAGAGTGAGGTGCACTTGTGTGTTCAGTCATGAGTGTTCAAGCGGTGAGGATCTGTTGTGTAGATGTGAAATATAGCGAGTGTGAGTGTATAGATAGGGATTGCAGTCCAGTTTTATGAGGATGTTACCTGTGCAGCATAGAGAATAGGGAAGGAGTTCATGTATGCAGTATCCATACTTGGCTATTGTAGGCAGAGTGCATACCTGCAGGGAATATGACTGCAGTGCAGTCAGGTGCAACAGGTGTTCCTAGGCAGCTATAACAGCTTGCTTTGTAGCTGCAGGGGACTTTGTGTAGGGAGCTTGCTAGTGGTATGCTAGTAAAAAAGGGGATTGCTAACTGCTGCAGTTGTATGCACTGCAGTAGTGCTAGATTAGCTACGAAAATGTGTAGTAGGGGTAGAAGTCTATAGTAGTTTCTGCAGAAAGAAAACAACATGAGCAAGTGAGGGAGAGAAGGGGAAAATTTTGTATAAAATTCATTCAGCTGCTATGCAATCCACCGAGCAGATTTGATATGCAATCAGTGCTGAATATGTAAGGCAGTTAGCTTGGAGATACAGTAGGCCAGTCAAGTTGAGATAGGGTTTGGATAGAAGTATTGGTAACATTAGGGACAACATGGTAGCAACAACTGCAGGAGGCAGCCAAGGCTAGAAGCAGCAACATAGTCTTCTTGTGTGTCATGTGTAGTTGTGTGTGTAAATGGGTAGAAGTTTGTAGGTTCATGTGCACACAACAGGCTGTAGGGGAGGGTTTAGTTTTGGAAGCAGCTGCATTGGATATTTTGTAGTATAGGAACGAAGGATAACGGGGAGCAGCAGTAGCTGCATTACAATTGCCTGCAATAGAAACTTGTTGTACGAGGAAATGGATAGCAGCAGTCCTGTATAGGCAGTGTAGGTAGAACAACTGCTCCTGGTGCTCAATTGTGTACGTGTCTAGGTATACCAAGGAGTATTCTTCCTATGTAGGACCTATATCAGAGGAATGTGTGTGAGTGATGGGTATCTTATAGTAGGTGGCATAATTATGTGAATAATGGTAGCTATGCACTATAGAGAGGGCAAGAGCAACAAAAGAGTTAAGAGTACCCATGTAAAATTAGGTGTGTGTTCTTTGGTCAGACGGATGTTATATCATGTAGCAGCCTAGTCTGTGTAGGTGGAAGTGGTAGTATCCCTAAGTGTGTCCATGTGTCTCTGTATAAGGCTACACATGTGTGTGTTATGAAAGGGTGTTGTGAATGTGTGAGTGTGAGTATGTATAGGTAGTGGGGATACATGGATAGATATGTTGTGTATACCATGGTAAGATATGTTGCACTAGTGTACCTTGGTATGAGTAATCTAGAGAGTAATGCATGTATGTAGCATATAGTGTAGTGAGGTATAACATGGTATAGATCATTGGAGAGTATGGTTAAGGGTAGGGGCATCTTGGTATCATCATGGGAATGGAAAATCCTAGAAGTACTAAGGCATGAGACTAGTTTTGGGTAGTATCTAGGATACGGGATAAATATCTAGAAAAGGGGCTAGGTAATGAATATTGAGCAAGGTCAAACGAGGGTATTGGATAATAGGCTAAGGTATTAGGAGATATCCTCATATATGAGTCTAGAGCTATATATATCCATTGGGATTCGAACTCCTGACCACTCGGGCCGCATGCATCTCTCTTAACCACTAGGTTAGAGGTCATTTGCATATATATGTATATATTATATATATATATAGTGTGTGTGTGTATATATATATATACACACACACAAAAAATATATATATATATATATATATATATATATATATATATTTTTTTTTTTTTTATTTTATATATATATATATATATTGTATATGTGTGTGTGTGTGTGGTATATATATATATATATATATATATATATATATATATATATATCTATATATATATATATATATATATATATATATATATATATATATATATATATATATACACACACACACACACATATACAATATATATATATATATATATATATATATATATATATATATATATATATATATATATATATATATATATATTGTATATGTGTGTGTGTGTGTGTATATATATATATATATATATATATATATATATATATATATATATATAATATAAATATATAATTTTCCAATCTCGCATCCGGGTGACTGTGGCCGTCTCCAGTGATCAGGTGCGTCCGCCTCCTTCGGCCCTTGGTCTCGCAAGTGGTTTCCCCTCCATATGTGTCTTCTCTGACGCCTCTTCTCCGACGCCCCTTTCATCTCTCCGGCGGTACTATCATGCTTATGGTCGGCCCCTCCTGTGGGAGGGTCCCTAGCGGTGGCGAACTCGTCGCCGTCGCGGAGGTGGTCGCCCAACCAACCCACTAGTTGGCCTCCGGCGACCGCTGCCTCCCGTGCTAGCTCCACCCTGACAGAGCTATTATGGCTCTTCGCGGTGCCTTACTCCGTCGTGTCTCCCGACGTCTAGCCCCCGTCCCTTGCGATGCCTGAGGATCTCTCCTTGGCTCTTCCACCTCAGGCTCCCGCTTATCCTTTCGAATTTCAAATTCGAATTTGTTGTCGGCTATGGAGCCCCTATTCATTCTGCTCTGGGTGGCGTAGCCTCTATTGTTCCATCCGACCTGGCGCTACCTGCTAATGCGCATTTTGTGGCAGTGGCCCCTGCTTTGGAATGTTCGGCCTCTCTGGCTCCATCCGATCTGGCTCTATCTGTTGGTGCATATTTGGTGGCACCGGTCCCTTCTCCTGGTGCGTCCCTCCCTGGGCCACCCGCTCCTTATGCAGGCGCATCCCTCCATGTACTACCTCCCTATGAACTCCCAGTTTCGGCTGCTTTGTGTGCTGGCCCATCGCTACTTGGCCAGGCCATCTCTGCACCACCCGACATCTTGGCATCTTCCAAGCTCTCTTAACCTGCCATCTCTTGGTCAGGATACTCATCATGCGCCAATTAAGGTCCCTCTCTCTAAGGAGCCAATTGAGGTCCCATCCAGTCCTGGCGCTGGAACTTCAGGGCCACCCATCTATGTGCCATTTCCAGTCGTGTTGGACTCTGTGGGCCATGCTCTTTTGGCCCCCAGCCCGGCCACCCTGGCCTCCTCTTCGTATGACGCAGAGTTCCCAGCGCTCTTCGCAGAATAGCCTCTTCCCACTCCACAGAATAACCACCTCCACTTTGAGGAAAGCTGTGAAAAACAAAAGAGCCATCCATCGAGCATCATAGGAAAGCTCCCACGATCCCCCTTTCCAGGACCGCCATCAATACCTCCAACAAATTCGTGGTGCTACACTTGGAGACTAGGGATGACACGCTTGCGCATACGGAAGATCCCGCTCATGAGGCACAAGTTCATGGGTCTACCTCAGTCTCTGATATTGTGGTTGTACCTAAGGCACCCCTTATGGTTGAATTAACTCATCCACCATCGCAAAACGACTTGTGCTATCCCTTATCGAGCAGCTGGTTAGACAAGTCAGTGGTCCCGCTGGTAGCAAAGGAAGAAGACACCGTAGAGGAGAAAGAAATAGCAGTAGACGTTCGTTCGGGGGACCTTGTCTGCTCCTCTTCCACCAAGATTTTTGACCCACAACTGCCATCTCAATTGCCTGTGATAGACATACTAATGTCACCTTATGATAGTGCCAAATCTGATTGGATCATTGGTATTCTGACCTCTTCTTCGGCTAGTAACAAGGACGTATGTCAGACATCAGTAAGGGAAACCAAGACGAAGCTTTTGGCATTTTTTGCCAGGGTAGTTGATTCTTACCCAACTGGTGAGGAAGTGAAAGAGATTAGTATTTTAACCGCTCTGTCATTTCACCTAAAATACCATCAGGCATTTCGCGAGAGAGTCAAGCAAAGGGATGCAGTGCTGGCATACCAGCATCAACTATTTGTCGACTTTGTTCAGGAAACACACGACGTGAATCCCCAACGACGCACTCTACGTTCGGACAGCAGGAGGTAGACTTCTATTTTCTCCTGACTACTTATCCATGGGTTTAGGGCTCCTCCCTCCTCACCTTTTTAGCTAAGGCTTCCCCTTTCCCCTCTCCTGTTGGAGAAAGGGCTATCTCCCTACTCTTGTTTTTTCGATTCCAATGAAGGCATTAGCCACCGCGGTTAACGTGGTATATATATATATATATATATATATATATATATATATATATATATATATATATATATATATATACCACGTTAACCGCGGTGGATATATATATATATATATATATATATATATATATATATATATAATCAAAACTCCTCTTTATTCCATCTTCAAAAGTATGAGGACAACTACAAAAAGTTGCAAATAACAAAACAACTAGAGGATAGGGATCTCAGCATGAGAGCATCGGATCATGGCCTTCATCACTTGGCACTTGACTTCGAGAATCAACTGGGACGGAGAGTATGTATAAGCTTCGTACCTAAACTTGTTACGATTCTTCCACAGAACCCAGCATATCGCGCCTATCACCACTTGCTTGACATGTTTCTGCCTCTTCCTCCACCAGCACTGGAATCTCTGTAACAAATCCCTTCGACTAGCCCGAACCCCAATGATCACCTGAAAGTAAGTCCAAACTTCAGTGGCCAGCTCTCCTTCTCCGAAGATGTGTGACACAGTCTCACTATGAGGAACCGAACAGCAGTGGCATGACGAGGCTAAGGAGAAACCAAGCTTTTGAACATTGTCGTCAGTAGGCAATTTGTTAAAAAGAATACGCCATAATAGGATAGACCATTTAGAAGGCATACACTTGTTCCAAATATTTTTATAGTGACTACTTTGAGGATGGTGAACACGGATTTGATCCCAAGCCGAAGTGATGGAGAACTTACGGGATGGGTGAGGAAGCCAAATAACGTCTCCTTGGTCATCCTCCTGAATGAACTCTTCTCCCAACTGACGACCGCGAATAAGACGTTTCCAGACATGAGAGGCTGCAGAAGTGATCTCCACCTGTTGAGGGTTCACTAAAGCACAATATTTAGCCTTCATAAACCCTGTCCATAACGAGTTTGTAGAACGAAGTTTCCACCATAGTTTAACAGTCATAGCATCTAATACATCCCTCAATCTACGAACCCCAAGCCCTCCTTCAGAAGTAGTACGCGCGAGACGCTCCCAACATAACCATGATCTCTTAGAAATGCCATCCTTCGAACCCCAAAAGAAACTATCCAACATACTTTTGACACGATTGAGAACAGATATCGGGGGATTGCAAGCTGAAAGACAGTGAACGGGAATAGAGGAGAGCACTGATTTGATTAGGACTAACCTACCACCAAAAGAGAGTAGCTTGTTATTCCACCCAGAAATCCGAGCATGAATTTTCCCGACCAATTCATCATACATAGCCACGTTCCTGCGACCCACCATAATAGGACATCCCAAATACACCATAGAACCATGATGAAGTTGGAATCCCGTCATTTGTTGCAGTTCAGTCACCTTATCTTGAGAAACTTTCTCAGAAAGCATCATCGCCGATTTAGCCATATTAACAAGCTGTCCCGAGTTAGCTTCATATTTGCCAATGACCTGCATAAGAAGCTGAACAGAACGTTTGTCTGCTCCAGAGAATATAAGCACATCATCGGCATACGCCAAGTGAGAGACTCGAGGGCATCCTCTAGGAGAGTAGTAGCCAGAGAAACCCGTCACAGAGTTCAGTTGAATGAGACTTCTACTCAATGCTTCAGCAGCAATAATGAATAGTGCAGGGGAAATTGGATCTCCTTGTCGAATTCCACATTGACCATGGAAGAAACCCGAAGATCTTCCATTAATCAGTGTAGAGAACCAGACGTTATCTACCAGATGAAGGATCAAGGTTCTCCATACATTGCAAAACCCAAATTGTTTCATAACCTTCAGAAGAAAAGCCCAACTAACCCGATCATAAGCCTTACTCATGTCAAGCTTAACAGCCATGTTTCCACCCCAATGTTTGTGATCAATAGCCAAAATCATCTCCTGAGCCATGATAATATTATCAACAATCTCTCTTCCGTGGACAAAACGACTTTGTTCGGGGGAAATGATCCGAGAAAGAATATCAACAAGTCTTCGAGCCAACAATTTAGAGATAATTTTGTTAATAAAATTGCACAAACTGATCGGGCGATAGTCGGGAATAGCTATGGGATGTTTCGACTTGGGAATGGGCAACAAGAAAGTGCTCGTGATCGACCGAGGCAAGGAAAATCCATCCATGAATAAACAAACAGCTAGGAAAATATCCAGGCTGATAACCGGCCAGCAAGATAAGTAAAAATGCCCCGTAAATCCATCTGGCCCAGATGAGCTATTAGGATCCATACTCTTGACCGTATCAAATACCTCCACCATGGATGGTTTAGCGATCAAAAAGTCATTATCCTCTTGAGTAATAAGAGTCGGAATATGATCATGGTATCCATCTTGAATAGAAAAGTGAGGAGCAGAGAATACCTTAGTATAATGATCATTGGCCTCATGTTGGATATCCTGCAGTGAAGAGAGAGTTACACCAGTAGAAGACTGAAGATGATGTATGTGTAAACGATTTCTTTTCGAAGAAACACAAGAGTGATAGAATTTCGTATTACGATCGCCAGCCTCATCCCATTTAACTCTAGCTTTTTGCTTTCAGTAGGCGTCTTCTATACGAAGTCGTTGCTTCAACTGCGCACGGGCAAGCAACCACTGAGGACGCAACGCAGGGTTGGTCTCATACTCCGCCTCAATAGCAGTCACCGCATCTTCAGCTTTCTTTACCTCTTGAAATATATCACCAAACGTAGCCCGACTCCATAAGGAGAGAGCTCTTCTCGTGGCCCCAAGCCGAAGCCCAATGCGAACAAGAGCATTCACATGATCAATAGACGACCAAGCAGTCTCCACCACCGAGAGAAAAGTATCATGGTCTTTCCAGAAGTGAAGGAAACGGAAAGGCCTAGGAGAAGAAGGATGTTCACTGTCCAGAGATAGCAATATAGGAGCATGGTCAGATTCAGTTCTATTTAAGTGCATAGATGTCGAAAGAGGGGCCCAATTCAGCCATTTAGAATCAAATAATACTCTGTCAAGCCGCGATCCCAATTTAGGGGACCCATATTGCCTGTCAACCCACGTGAAACAATTGCCAGTGTACGGCACCTCATGCAAGCCAGCAGCCAATTGAAACTTCTGGAACTCCTTCATCGACACCGAACAAGGAGGAAGACCACCAAATTTCTCCTCAATACTAGTAATAGCATTGAAATCACCACTGAGAAGCCACGGGTAATTCCATCTCTGTCGAACTAATAAAAGTTGACGCCATAAAAGTCTTCTACCCTCCTTCGTGTTACTGCCATGAACAGCGGATAATAAAGATACCTCCGGCAAGAATGGGGAGGTAATAGTCACAGTAAGACATTGATCAGAAGAATCAACCACAGTAATATCCGATGATTGTCGAGCCATGATCCAGATATTGCCTTTACTATTACTCACAGAAGTTTGAAAACCCAGCTTAAGCTGATATGAGAGAAGCTTGTCCGGCTGAACTTTAGGTTCAATAATGATAACTATAGGCACTTTATTAGTACGACATAAAGATTTAAGTCTCTTAAAAGCCATAGCATTTGCTATACCCCGAATATTCCAACTAAGGATTTTAACCATGAGAGGAGGAGGAGGGTTGAGTGTTGGTAACCTTAGAAGAGGATCTGAGTAGTCGGGGGCACTGGGGGTGGAACCGTCTTCTTCTTCTTTTGACCACCTTGGAGAGCTGGGGGATGAGAAGGGAGAGTCTCTTGCACGGCGATCGTCGAAGTTGGGGCATGGCCATCCTGAGCTTCCAGCATAGACGCAACACGATCTGTAGGGGGAACCGGATCAGACGCTGAATCAGTCGGAGGATCTGGGTCCGGCGGCGGGTCCGCAGACACTTCTACAGTCTCCCGGTCAGCCGGAGGATCTGGACCCAGTTCTGCAGAAACGTCCACCGCCTTCCGTCGATCTTCAGCTTCAACCCCGTCCGCCCACGAGCGAAGCTCTCCCTCCTCACGCTCGGAGAAAGAAGGGTTTGCAAGAGCAGTAGGAGCCGGGCTACGAGGAGATGTTGATAGATTGGCTTGAGACAAGTCACGGGGAGTAATGGCTGCGGGGGGAATAATTACTTGATCGGGATGCGGGACCATATTAATGGCCTCATTCGCTGATGTGGCTAACTGCGCCTTCCCTGGCGGTTGAGTATTGAGTGTATCTTCATTCAAAGCCGGATTGGAAGTTTCTCCCTTGTCATGACCAATAGGGAAGTCATTGATGTCAGCAACTATAGGTTCTTTGAGCTTGAGTTGAGGAGGGTTTGCTTTATTCTGTGCATATGTTTTGCATGAGGATCGCACGTGGCCTTGGTGTTTGCAAAGAGAACAATACTGAGGGACATGCTCATACTCCACTTTTTGATTGATGGTCCTGCCATTAGGCAGATTGATGCGAACCATATGGGGGAGGGTTTTGCTGGCGTCGACCTCAACAAAGACGCGAGCAGTACTTGGTCTAGTAAAATCTTCAGTTGCACGATCAAGTTTCAGAGGGGTTCCTATCCCAAGAACAATTGAGAAGAGAGCATTTTTAGCAAAAAGCTGATGATATATATATATATATATATATATATATATATATATATATATATAAAAAAAAAATATATATATATATATATATATATATATATATATACATATATATATATATATATATATATATATATATATATCCACCGCGGTTAACGTGGTAATATATATATATATATATATATATATATATATATATATATATATATATATATATATATATATATATATATAAAATATATATATATATATATTTTTTATATAAAAAAAATATATATATATATATATATATATATATATTATTTATTTTTTTTATCGAAAGGACTTTTATTGATGTATCAGGCGCAAAATGCCGAAGCCTATACAAGTAAGCACGTCGGGCGCAGCGAAACAAAAAACAAACCGAAAAAGGAAGCTCGCCTCCAAGAGAAGAGGAGCTCTACTAAAGAAAAGCCTGCTAAAATAGCTCCGAGGAGTGGGAGCAGCGGTTCCTGGATTTAAGAATTTGACGAAGGACTTCGCGGATCAGTTGAGCTGGGTTGTATTGGCAGCCTTCGTACCTGAATTTGTTTTGATTCTTCCAGAAGACCCAGATACTAGCGACTGCGGCAATCTGATGTCCATGGGTGTCACCCAGTAAGCCAGGAGATCGTTGAAGCCCCCGGGTCGATGTCTCCTCTTACATCGTCGAGAGAGGTCTTGCCAAACCAGGTTAGCTAGATCTCCGTAGAGCAGGATGTGTTTCATAGTTTTTGGCTTGTGGGAGGTACAACAGTAGTAGCTGGATGCGAGGCTGAAGCCGATGGAGGTAATTGAATCGTCGGTCGGCAGCTTCCTATACTGAGCTCTCCATATCAGGAATGGCCATTTGTTGGGGATACAGGTTTGCCATAAAGGTGCAAACAGGGGACACGAAATGCTACCCCTCCCCACTCCCTCCTGGCTGAGGCCATCGTGAACGATCCTCCACTGGTGGGAGACTACATCAATTTGTCTGGGGAGTTATCGATCCGAACGTCCGCGGCTTAGATCCTGGTCATCGCCTCCTGCCCGATCCAACCTCTGATCTGCTCCCAACGCCACCCCGATGCAGGGTCCCAGAGATCCTGAATCGTGCATCTTGGGGGAGCATTAGGGGATAGATGGTAGATCTCATCTCCAATCCACCGTTCGAAGCTAGGTGAGGATTCTCCGTTTCTGAGTCGCAAACGGATCATGGGTTCAGCAAGCTGACGACCGTGAAGAATTCGACACCACGATACAGAGGAGCGATTGTTAGCATTGGCCGCGGTTGGGTGGGATTGTTGGAAGTATCTAGCTTTTATGAACCGTGACCAGATAAAATTGTACGATCTAAGCTTCCACCACAGTTTTATGGAGTAGGCGCTCACGATGTGTGCTAATTTGATGAAGCCGAGTCCCCCTTATGCCGTCAGTTTGGCCAACGAGTCCCAGCTGGCCCAGTGGTGCTTATTCTGACCTTTATTCTGTCCCCAGAAAAAGCTGGTGAAAAGAGCCTCCAGGGAAGAGAGGACCTTCAATGGCAGGGAGCAGACCGCCAGGATGTAGATAGGGATGGAGGATAAAATATGCTTGATGAGGATCATCTTGTCGCCAGGAGAGAGGGTCGCATTGTGCCATCCCTCAATCTTCTTCCTGATCTTGTTAACAATGCCGCCGAAGATGCTCGAATTAGATCTGCCATATATTAATGGGCACCCCAGGTAGATGAACGGTGGATGAGCGGTAGAAAAGGAGGTGAGGTTGGTGAGGGTAACCGAATGGCTCCTGTCTGCTTTATGGTGGGTGTAGATGACGCTTTTGTCACGTTTGATCCGTTGTCCGGAGCATCTGGTGTATTTCTCCAGGTTGCTGCAGACCACCTCTACGGATCCAATGTCTCCGGAGGAAAAGATGAGCATGTCATCCGCGTAAGCCAGGTGAGTGATAATGGGGCATTCCGTTGTGGTATGAAAGTGGAGGAATTTGGGGATGTTGACCATGCTGTTGAGGTTTTTGCTGAGGGCTTCGGCAGCAATGATGAAGATGGTAGAAGATAAAGGGTCTCCTTGTAGGACACCTCGGCTAGCTTTGAAAAAGCCATCTGCTTGCCTGTTGATGACAGTAGAGAACCAAGAGTTGCTTATGGATCTGTAAATGTTGTCTATCCAGGTTTTGGAGAACCCGAAAGCTCTGAGAACCCAGATCATGAATTGCCAGTCGAACCAATCGTAAGCCTTCTCCATGTCAAGCTTAATGGCTATGTTACCCCCCAAGCCGAGAATTTTATGCATGTAATCATCTCCTGAGCTAGAAGGATGTTGTCAGTAATGTTCTGCCCTGGTATGAACCCACTTTGCTCTTCAGAGATAATCTTGGAGAGAATAGGAGACATACGGGTGGCGACGATCTTGGAAAAGATTTTATTGGAAAAGGTACAAAGGCTGATCGGTCGAAAATCTTTGAAGGTCTCCAGGTTATCTTTATGGGGGATTAAGATGAGATTTGCTTGGGATAGGGATTTAGGATAATAAGTGCCTTGAAAGAAAGCAGTTGCGGCTTCGATCACGTCGTTCTGAATGATGTTCCAGCAGGATCGAAAGAACGTCCCCGAGAAACCATCCAGGCATGGAGCCCTGTGCTCGTCTAGAGCCCAGACTGCAGACTTAACTTCTTCTGCAGATAGAGGGATTAAAAGCTGCTCATTGTCCTGTTCATTGATAAGGAGAGGGACCTTAGCCAGGAAGCTCTCGTCCTTGATGACTGCATCTTTGGTGAAAAGTTTGGAGTAAAAGTTGGCGGCAGCAGTCTGGATGCTCTGCTGATCTTTTAGTAAGGTGACGTTCTCGTCAGAGATTTGGTGGAGGAAGAGTTGGTGCCAACGGCCCCTAACACAGGCGTGAAAGAAAGCGGAGTTGCTGTCTCCCTCGATGTCCCACGTCAACCTGGTTTTCTGCTTCCAGAATTTCGTCTCTACTTTCAGGCGGATTTGAGGATAGCTTTTGAGAGGTTGAGCGAGGCGCGGGCCTCTGAAGAGCAATTCGTGGAGAACCGAATCTCCGTACGAGTGACATCGTCCTCTGCCGCTTTAATCTCTTAGAAAATGTTGCCGAAAGCCAGTTTGCTCCAAGAAGTGAGCACGTTCCTGGAAGCCTTGAGTTTCTCAGCCACTCTAATAAGGGGTTTAGGGTTGTCTGTGGAGTTCCAGGCGGTGGCGACGATGTTCTGGAATTGGGGGTGGTGTCTCCAGAAGTCCAGGAAGCGGAAGGGTTTTTTGATATGTTTGGGATTGTTGCTGACCTCAATAACGAGAGGAGAGTGGTCTGATTCGGTAGAGTTAACGTGGAAGAGGTTGGATATGAGGTTCATGTCGGACCACCGGTTGTCAACAAGGGCATGATCTAGACGGGAATATTGGCGCTGATCTCCTTCTTGCATGTTGTACCAGGTGAAGGTGTTACCGGAGTAGGGAAGAGGATGCAAGTTAGCCTAATACATGAAGGAATTGAAGTCGTTCATGGCCGATTGGTGGGGAGGGCAACCTTCCATTTTCTCTTCGGAGCTCGCGATTATATTAAAATCTTCAATCCAAAGCCATGGAAGGCTGTTGAAGGAACTGTGGATGTCCAAAAGGATGTTCTAGAACTGCCTACGCTCGAGGTAGTTGCAGCTGCCGTGAACCGCAGAGATAAAGGATCGGGAGGGGAGGAAGGGATGTTCCACCCAGCATGAGAGCGCATGTTCATGGTCGAGGACGGTGCCGAAGAGGCCGTCATCAGAGAAGAGGATCCGGATGTCATAACACCCAGCAATGGCGTTTGAGAGCTCGAGCAAAAGTTGGATGGATTTGAATTTTCTTTGGGCGATTTTAGGTTTGATGATGACTATAATGTCTATCCGGTGGATTTTGATGAGGGAGGTTAATCTTCTCATGGTGGGTTTATTGGCCAGCCCTCTAACATTCCAGGCTAGGATGTTAATCATCAGCGGGAGTGCGGTTGGGGTTTGGGTTGCACTTGGTAGCTGACCTGGTCATCATGGCCGGAGTCACTTGAGCATGTTTCTTTTTTTCTTGATAAGGAGAGTTTTGGGGACCCTTGGGGCTGGTGTTGTCACGACCCGCACCCTAGAGTAAGGGCACGAGACGTGGGTACGTCCAGCCTACGCCGCAGTGTCGGTGGTAGAACGCTGTCCTAGGTCACAACATCTAACAGTTAAGGTAATACACAGTTATACTCCCCGAATGGGGTGACATAACAGAATATAACTCAATCACAACTAAGGTAGAACAGGAATGAGATAGAAAGATAAAGATAGATAATATCCAGGAATGTAACATCACAGAGATACAAATCCAGAATTCTAAGTGACTAAAATAAATATATATCTCAGGATATCCCAGAATCTAAATACAGTGATCCAGAAAGTAAAGACAATCCTAATCTAGGAAGTGCCATCAACTGCTATCAGGTCCAAGTCACTAGTGATGTCTAATGCTGCACCAAGAGGGATAGACACCAGAGCCTCATCATTCACTGTAAAATTTTCAACAGGTCCAGTCAGGACGGGAGCGAGTACAGTACATCTCAACAAATCATAACCGGTTAGGAAATATAAACATGCTAGAGAGTAAGATACAGGATCTGAAGAAATAATATGAGAAAAAGAGAGAGACTGTAAGTAAATAGCTATAATATATAGAGAACTAACAGTGCTAGTGATTCAGAGCACAAGATGGTTATATAGACGGCACGATGTTATACACGAGTAATCTACAGAGGTTGTACACGAGTAATCTACTGGGTTGAATACATAACCACTTCTACTCCCTCGCCCCAATCAATACACAAGGATCTAGTTAAGTTATGTTATTGCACACGAAGTATAGTCGCACACGAGATCATGTGAACACATGAGTATACACGATTTCACACAATTTGTACACGAATATCACGAATACAAGGAGTACACGATGCTCACGATAAAGTACACGAACATGAATACCCGATGTATCTGCTAAGGGGATAACATCGCACAACAAGATCCATATAGTACTAATCCGTGTTTCCAACGTGTCAGCATCATGTAAAGTAATCTAAAGCAGGAATATAATCCTAAACAAGATATGAAATGATCAGAGAATGTACTCGCCTGTATCCTGAGAATCTGGAGAATATATAATGTCCGAGGAGTGGTGTCTGGCTCCTATTAGAACAGCACAAGTCACAACAAGTCCAGAATGGTAATAAGATGCACTACAATGCGTTCTACATGAATCTAGGTCAATCTAGACCAAAGTCAACTCTTGGTCAACTCTTGGTCAACTCTGGTCAACCCTAGAAGTCAAACTAGGTCAACCAAGTCAACCTAAGTCAAACTAGTCTAATCTAGGTCTAACAAGACTATTCTAGGCTTACTAGGCTAATCTAGGCAATACCATGTCAAGCCTACCAATACACACATTGGTAAATAGATTATAATCTAATTTAGAGTATATAACCTATAGCCTCTATACCCTATTACCCATATATCATAACACATCATATTACACAATATCATATATATACATACATTCACACAATCCTATATATGACTAATATATGTGTACATCACTATATATATATATATATATAGGATACATGTATAGAGAGAGGAAAATCATAGAGTGTACCAGTGTATGTGTGTGTGTGTGTCATAGACATGTTAGCATGTGTGTGAGTGATGGAGGAACAAACAGTGGCAAAAAAACAGTGAGAACAAGAGCCACTGTTGTGTGTGTCAGGAACTGGAAAACAGTGTGACTAATTAGGATAAAACAGTGTATACATGTAATAGAATAAAAACAGTGGCAAACAGTCCCTCAAATCTCAGGTTTTAACACATGGAAAGGAACTCAAATCAGTTCACAAAATCTCATGATTGAACTCTCATACTAAACCATTACCCCACAGTTCAAATAACTCAGATTTCATAACAAACCCCAAACCAATACACAGTTAACAGTGAACAAAATTTCCAGATTTCCTATTGAAACTAACAGTTCAACTCACATGGATTTCATGTTTAAAACAGTTCACAAAAATCCTATAGGAATTTCTCAGTTAGGAAAGGAATGACAATTAGTTAAGAAAAGGGAATGGAAACAATGCCAATGTAAATTCAGGTTCTAGAAGTAATATACAATATATACACAGAACTCATCTCAGTTTTTAGATGGATTCTAACCCTGTTAATACATTTTGAATCTCAGTTTATCAAAGAATTGAAAACACACCCAAATCCCAGGTTTTATGTAAAAACTGGGAACTAAATCTCAGGTTATCAAGTCAGTTCAGAAATTAAGAAATTAACTAACATTCAATCACATGTTATTAGCATTTGAAATGAAAGGAAATAGTCAGGCTATTCTAATAGTGAATCACATCAGTTTAGATGAAAGAAGAACTCAGGTGATGGACAGTTTCAGAACTAGTTCAATAAACAACCAATTCGAAACCAACCTAGTATTTAAAATCCCATTCACACAACCAAAACCAAACTTGAATGCCATATACTTAGTTAACATGATTTGTGACATGTAGGGACTATAATCAGTGAACAAACTTAACAAAAGTAGGGAATTAAACTGGTTTGGTAAAACTGGACATACAGTATCAGACAGTGTATCAGGAATGCACAGTTTAACCAAAAATCGAGCCACAACTCCACATTAAACCATTCCTAATGTGCAACCTAATATAACAGAGTTTAAACATGATATTTAGAATCTAATTAATCATTAAAACATCATTTAAAAACATTAAGAACGATTTAAACACGAGAATAAAATCACAGAACATGCACGCACACAGTGTGTCCCCGTGCACACAGAAATACGTGTCCGACATGACACGAGAGCTTGTGAAACTTTACGAGCCTCGTGTCAGACAGTGCCCCATGCTTCGTGTCCATTTTCTCGTGTCGAGGTGGCGTATCCTGCGTGCAGCAGCCCCCGAGTAGCAGGGGAGCTACAGTGCCGCGCGCACGCACCCGTACCCGCGTGTTCCCGTGTCCCCCACGACTCGACACGACACGCAAATCACCACACGATACTGGAAACCCCTAAGCAACACCTAGGACTAATTTTCTATTCAAATAGATTCCAAAAACTCAAACGAAGTGTCCTTTGAGACATTTCGTCGAACATCTTAACTATCCACTGATACGTGTCCGATACGGACACGTAATGGGTCTAAAACCTAGGGTTAGCCTATCCTACTATTAGGTTAGGGCTAGGGCATTCCTAAAATGATTTCTAACAGAATTTATGAGCAAAGGAATGGATTATATCTATAGGTGAACAAGCTCTCAAAAAGCCCCAATGAAATGATTCCTCAAACCACCAAAAGTTCTCCAAATTGATTCCTCCCTGTAAAAACTCAATACCAACAGCAAGAACAATGGATTTAGGTCCTATTGTAATTTGTTTGAAGGAATTTGGAGAAGAAATGGGTTTTCTAAGAATTTACAAAGATGGGGACTCACCTCTTCCAAATGGCAATATTTTCTAAAGAGACAACCCTAATTTTAAGAGGATATAAATAGGGGAAGGGGACACACTATGGCTGGTCAGATTTTTAGGGTTAGGGCTTGGTTCAATGGGTGTGGGCCTATGGGCCATTAAGCCTTTAAGTCATGAAATGACTTGTGATTTCACAAGCCATTACTTAATCAAACTAGCTCCTATTTTCCCCAAATTAATTCCAATGAGTCAACCCTTACTAACTTAAGTCAATCTAGGTTTTCAAATCCTAATCACTTGGTCATGACCTAGGTTAGCCACTAGGTTAGTCTACAAGGTCAACATAAGTCAAAGTCACTAAACCACCAAAATCAATTATTCTAAAATAACTAAAAAAATCACATTAATTATAAATAATAATAATAATTCAAATTAAATTCTAAAATTTTGAAAATGACCAAAATACCCTCATTTGGAAAACTGGGTGTTATAGGTGTGGAGGGTGCTGCTGTCATGCCTTTGAGGTACGTTGCCTTGCTGCTAGTGTCGTCCTCTGGGGAGTTGATGACTTCTGTCTCAATTTCGGCTAGGGCGCTGAGGTAGTTGTGCGGGTTTAGGAAGCCCGCCTCCTGGGCCTGACGGATCCTGGCCTCATATTCGAGTTCGAACGATTATGCGACCTTGATTGGGTGGATGGCTATGTGAGAATCAGCTGGATCGTGGAGGATGGTCAAGGCCAACCGGTTCTCCTCAGAAAGCTTCTTAGTGGTGGCTGCAAGAGTTTCTGCATTCTCGTCACATATATCGCGTTGGGGCTTGTCGGGGATGGGGATAGTCTGGCCATCTGTGGCATGAGTATGGTTAAGAAGCATGAATTTGTTGAGGGGGTTGTTTCCTGTTAGCCGCCCGACCTCTACCGAGGGGGAGGTGGAGGTGGGGTCGTCCTGTGCTGGGTGGCAGATCAGCGCCAACTGGTTCTTTCCTGTCACTTTCGCGGCTACAACAACTGAAGCGTGCTCATCGCCTTCATCGAGCTGGGGTTTATCTGGGTTGGGGTTGGCCTGGTCATCTGTCGCCTAAGGTGGACTGAGGATCTAAAATCTATTAAGGAGGGTGATGCCTGATGACTTATGGGGGGGGCCAATTCGTTGTTTGACTTAGATGGGGCACTTGGGCTGGAGGAGCTGTCGCTTTCTGTGAAGTGGGAGTGGAAGTTAGGTAGGGGTAGGATAGGGCCAGAGGGGGGAGTTCGTGTCACCCCTTGGTATCGGTTCTTTTTAGGAGCTATCTTCTTGAGCTCTGGGTGGGCCTTGAAGCAATGTTTCGTGAGATGGCCTCTAATCTGGCCGTGCTTACAGAAGTTAATGCTATTGTCGAACTCTAGCTTCTGGATGTGCGTCCTTCCTCCTAGGTCAATTTGAATAATCGTTGGGGGGTCGGAGGATAAATCGATCTCAACGCAAATCGTAGCATAGTTGCCTTTAGATAGATTGTGTATTTCGTCTGCGATGGCTACCAAGGTCTCGAAGGAGCTGGCGATTCTCTTGAGCGCTGTTTTCCATAAAGAAATTCTCTTTATTTGTTGTGTTTCTGGGAAAATTACAACTGTGGGAATCTGATCTAGAAGACGATCACTTTATCCCTTGGACTATGCGAAGAAGAAAAGCTCTCAAAATTTTGACAGTAGATAACTATGTATCAGTACAATGAATGAGGAAAAGAACTCTATTTATAGAGTCAAGAATAATAACTGAAAAGATAACTGTCTTCACAGCCTATGCTTAGTTAAAAATCACGCAGGATTTAACATATATAAGGCTGTGAGCAGTTACTGGACGTGGCCTGTAACTGTTGGACACATGGCAATTATGCATGAGTCGTGTGCAAGTTACAGGACACGCAGGCGAGAGATCAGTGGCATGGCTGCCACGTACTCCAATTTGATAAAATCCACGCAGACTTGTTGAAGACGAAATCTACGCGAACTCGGTGTAGAAAGCTTCAAAATCTACGCAAACTTGGGGCAGGAAGCTTCAGGATCCACGCAGATTTCGAGGCAAAGAACTCGAAAATCTATGCAAACTTGAGGAAAAAAACTTCAGAATCCACGCAAACTTGAGATGAAGATCACAAATACACGTAGACTTAAGATAGAACTGCCAGCTGTCTTGATTCGGCGTGTCTCGACTGACACAAAATCTCTGACAGTGATTGCTTTGTCAGTCGCATTAAATGACAAGAAACCCTTTTGGTACGCCAACTCGACGAAGGCTGAGTCTTGCTGAAGAAGATTTCAAAAATTATGCAATAGACGGCGATGATCTCTCGAATTCTGTGTATACGTGGCATACGAAGAGATATTCTTCGACTGTCGTGTTGTCAGCCATAATTACTCTTTGACAAATGATGAGCTGTCTTCCAGCGTGATTTGTTTATATTGTCTGGATCAACTGAGCGTGACTTTTGACTCTGTCTTGATCAACTCAGCGTGACTTTCATTTTTGAGGCCTACAAAACCCCCTTCAAAGTTTTTCGAAAAATGATAAATTATTTCGAAATACTTTGAAAATAGAGATGATAAAATGGATTTAGTCACGCTGAGATGACTTCAAAATTTTTCGGAAGTCGAAAAGACTTCGAAGTTCTTTGAAAACATCCAAATGAACTTATTAAATGTCATAATGACTCTTCGTTCTCCGAGACTGATTGTATCCAATTTATGGTGGAATATGAACCGCCGGCAAAACTCAGTTATATAAACAGGAAGAAGTTTCATTTTTAATCTTTATCTTACGTCAATATGACACCAAAGGAGAAAGCTGAGGAAGAAGCACGCAAGTTGGGCTTTTGTTCTCATGGTGACCCCACTTTTGGGGGTGAAGAGCCAGAGCCCCTTGTCTTCGAGCTCAAAGATGATCCCTTGCAACTAGCCAAGAATTTCTTGAGCTATTTTGGCTTGGATGGCTCGTCCTCTTCTGATGGGCGCAGCCTCATAGAGCAGCGTGAAATGTTTAAAGCTCTGTTGCACTGTCTGGGAGTTAGGAGCATAGAAGAACTAGGCACCAAGCTCAGTCGCTCTGAAAAATAGAGCGTGACTTTTATGCTTTTGTTGCACTTTTTGTTTTGTCTTTTGTAAGGCCATCAGTGCCTGTCTTAAGAAATGAAGTACAACTTTTGTGTTTGATCTGCGTGCCTTAATGAGAAATATTAATCAACAGTCTTTGATTGTTTCCAATGTTGCTCTGTCTTCCAAAGCACACGTGACACTCATTCCACAGTTTACGAGCGCTATTTATGTGGATCTTTTCCAAGAATAGACTTGTACTTTGCCCTTTAAATAGATGGAAGAGTTTCGCAGATACTCATCTCCCATTCCTTTTCTTCTTCTCTGAGAATGAAATTTTTGGGAGATTTCACTCTCAAACAGGAAAGCAATGTTTTCTAATGTTCGACTTCTGCGCACTGTATCAAACATGAGTTTGCCAATCCTTAGCACCAAACTTGAAGGTAAATCAGTGTAATACGTGCACTTATTTTTGCTGTTGAAGATAGGCTTTCTGTTTCTTGTTTCTGATTTGAACAATACACGCATGTCTCTGTTTGATAAATGCATACTGAATAATTTCTGTTGATCTAAATTTTTTTTCTTCTTAATGCTTTCTGCAGAAACTTGGCTGAAAATTTTCTTCAGAACTGGCATTGGGGATGTTGATGCTGTGGAGAATATCCTGCTGTCATCTACATCAGGGAGCTCATACGCTTTTGACGCGTAAATCAGACAACTCAGAACTCTTCGTGGGATAGAAGGGTCTTCCTTAGATGGTAGGAAGAGCCTTTATACACGAGAGTTGGAAGGTGGAGTCAACTCTACTACCAAGAAATCGGGTAGTAGAGTTTCTTTCGCGGGAGAACTAGGAATTGTATCCCAAGGTTGGATACATTCCTGTCTCCTCTGAAAGGTCGCTCCTAATCCACCAGTTGTATTGGCAGCACCACGACTTCGGGCTGCCACACTCTGTGGTTCTCCTCTCGTCTGAGAGAGAAGACCAGAGTTTGATTCCTGCTGATCTGGTCGTGACTGAGACCCAGACAGTCAGGAATTGCCACCAACAACGAACCTGACGGAGAAGGTCCGACGGAGAAGATCCAAAGAAGAAGATAGATCTCTATTAGGTTATCGTTGTGGTATAGAATGAAAATCCAAAATTATAATAGATTTCTATTATGATTTGTAAGAAAGTCTAAGAAAATGTAATAGACTTTTTATGGTGAAATGAGAATGGAAATGACAATTCTTCTATGCTCAATGATTTGTATCTGTGGATGAATTGTGGACATGATAGATAATAAAATCATCTTTTCTGTTTTAGAGTATATGATATTATCAGAGGTATTATGGACGTGATAATATATAGGAACTCAAAAGAAAATAGATTGATTTCTATGCAGAGGTCAAAACATGACAAATGAGTAAGTAGATTCGGAATTGATTCAGAGGTTATGAAAACATGATAAATAACGAATCCCCACTTAATAAATTGATAGAAGATTATGAACGGATGAACCGTTAGGAAATGATGAACAGATGAACTGTCGAGTGAATGTAATAAATGAACGGATGAACCGTCAAGTATTAATGAACAGGCGAACCGTCTGATGAATGTGAGAAATGAATGGATGAACCGTTAAGCATTAATGAATATGTGAAACGTCGGATGAATGAGGACCTTCTGCCTATAAATATAGCAGAAATCTGGCGAGAACGAATACTTCTACTCCTCAACATAAAAATGTCATCTGGAGAAGCATCCAAGAAGACTGAGATAGCCTCAAAGGTTCAGAAAGGCACTGAAGAACGCCCTGCTGGTCCAGTCAAAACGAAGAAGACGGAAGCAGGCGAAGGTTCGTCTGCACCCAAGCCACTAAGGGATATTCTGGATTTTCTGCTCGAACCAGGAAGGACTGAAGAAGAGGAAGCCATGAGGATGGCCGCTTGCAAATTTCTCGTGGGTTCTAGCAAGGAGGTTCTCGGCTCTTTTGCTGATCACGTCTTCGAGAAGGACGGTAGTGGCCCACGTCCAAAAGTAGAGAAGGATGATAGTGATCTTCCTTAATATCATGTATCATCATTTATGAAAATAAAATAAAAATTTTATTTTTAAACATGAATTTGTCTGATGATTACAAGTATTTACATTTATACATAGTACTTTTTAAGGAATTTGCCATTAATAGGCATCAAAACTTTTCGACCATCCAATTCTGAGAGTTGATAAGCTCCATTTGAGAAAACTTTGCTCACAATATAGGGACCTTCCCACTTTGCGTCAAATTTGCCCTTACTCATATGAGTCATAGTCATAGGACGTCTGACTGTTAGAACAAGTTCTCCTTTTTGATATGATCGAACTCTGACTTTTTTATTAAAAGCTCTTAAAATTCTAGCTTGATAGAATTCAATATTCTGTTGAGCAGATAATCGCTTTTCATCCAGAGCTTCTAATTCTTGAAGTCGAAGACGATCGTTATTTTCAGCAGTGAGTTCATTAGCGATTGCTATCCTTAAAGAAGGAATTTGAATCTCTAATGGAAGAACATCTTCGTAACCATACACCAGAGAGAAAGGTGTACATTTGGTAGCATTACGAACTGTAGTGCGATAAGCCCACAAACATTCCCCGAGCTTGTCACTCCAATTACGTTTGTTAGTGAAGACAAACTTCTTTAGGAGTTTGATGATAGTCTTGTTGAAAGCTTCTGCTAATCCGTTAGCTGCTGGATTATATGCGGTAGAAGCCACATTATTGATCCGGTGATCGTCACAGAATCGAGTAAATTTCTGGCTGACGAACTGTAGTCCGTTATCATGAACAATGTGTCGAGGAACACCAAATCTGTAGATGACGTGGTGCTTAATAAAGCTGATGACATTAGACGTCTTAACTTCAGATAAAGGAATGGCTTCGGCCCATTTGGAGAAGTAATCGGTTATTGCGAGAATAAACCGATGACCTTTAGATGACGGTGGATTGATCGGGCCGACAATGTCCATGCCCCAAGCTTCGAAGGGCCATGATGCTGCCGTCGGATGTAGAAATTCCGAGGGTTGATGAATAAAATCCGTATGGATTTGACAAGCTTTACACTTCTTTGCATATTCGATGGCATCAGATACCATGGTGGGCCAATAATAACCCATACGTCGAATACGGTCTTGAAGTTTTGGTCCTGGCTGATGTGCTCCACAAATTCCATCATGTGCTTCGTGAATGATTTGTTGAGCCTCGTCACCGGCAACACATCGGAGAAGTAAACCATCATAGGCTCGACGATATAAGGTCTTTGTTGTATGATTGTAGTAGAATCTGAGTGATCGTCGTCTGATAGATGCTGCCTCACTCGGATCATCCGGAAGAATATCATATAATACGAGATCTAAGAAAGGAAGTCTCCAATCTTTATCCGTATTCTGATTCTCAGTCGAGTTACTGAAGATGAATTCCATGCTGGAATCGGATGAAGATGACATCGATTTACGACTGAATCCAAATCCTCTTGTTGTGTTGACGTCATGAGATGTTGATTCTTCAATGTCAACTGGAAGTCCTAGAGTCAAGTTATTTTCAAGATGAAATAATTCTCGATTACGAACAACAATCATTTGTTGCCGTCTGATTGGAATAGCCAGCACCGCTGTAAGATTAGCAAGGGCATCAGCTTCTGTGTTACATGCTCGCCTAACATGTTCAATGAAGAATTCTTCAAACGAAGAAGCCATAGATATAGTTGTTTTATGATAAGGAACCAGATCTTCATGGCGAACTTCATAAGTACCCCTGATCTGATTGACAATGAGTTTAGAGTCTCCATACGCCTCCAAATGTTGAATATTCAGATGTTTAGCGAGTTGAAGACCAATAAGTAATGCGTTGTACTCAGCTACATTGTTTGAACACGGCTGATCGAGAGAATAAGCTCTTTGGATAGCAAGACCTTCTGGCAATACAAGAATAATTCCAACTCCAGCGATAATATCGCCATTAGGACCAATTCTTGATGCTCCATCAAAGAATAGACGCCAAGTAGGATCTTCTTCAGCAATTTGATTTGAATCTAGGACTTCATCTGGGATTTCATCATAGAGTTTTGAATTTTCTGGAATTGAGTGAGCAGCCAGAAAATCAGCTAAAGCTTGTCCTTTGACTGATTTCTGAGGAATATAGTGCATGTCATACTGAGCAAGTAGGATTCCCCAGTTAGCCAATCGAGAATTCAAAACACTGGGTTTCTTCATCATGATCCGTATAGGATTGATCCTGGAGATGACATGAATAGTCTGGCCAATGATATAATGACGTGTCTTTTGGACAGCAAACATCAAGGCTAGACATTCTTTTTCAACCGGTGAATATCGAGGTTCAGCTCCGGTCATAGTGCGGCTGAGATAATAAATGGCTTGTTCATGGCCATTTTGATTTTTTTGAGCGAGTAATGCACCCAATGAATGACTCATTGCTCGAGTATAGAGGAAGAACGGTATTCCTGAGACCGGAGGTACCAATACTGGAGGGCTCATTAGATATTGTTTTATATCATCGAATGCTTTCTGACATTCATCATTCCAGACAAAAGAGACACCTTTCTTCATAAGTTTGTTGAATGGTCTGTAGCGTCCTGATAAATTAGAGATGAATCTCCTGATATAAGTGATTCTTCCTTGAAATCCTCGTAGCTCTTTTAAGGTGCGTGGAGGACGCATCTCTTGGATGGCTTTGATCTTCTCGGGATCCACATGTATACCTTTAGAGGTAATGACGAAGCCGAGAAATTTACCACTAGAGACGCCTAAGAAGGACTTAGTAGGGTTCATCTTTAATTGATGCTTACGCATTAGATCAAATATAGTCTTCAAATCTTGGATATGATCCTCCTTTTGTCGACTTTTGACTGCAATATCATCAACATAGCATTCGACTATTTTCCGCAAATGTTCACGGAATATAGTGCTCATAGCTCGTTGATAAGTTGCTCCTGCATTCTTGAGACCGAATGGCATAACTGTATAACAGTATGTACCAATCGGCGTTCTGAAAGAAGTGTGCTTCTCGTCCTCTGGAAATATTTTGATCTGATTGTACCCAGAATATCCGTCCATGAATGACATTCGTTCAAATCCACAGGTATTATCAACCATGACATCAGTGATTGGTAGAGGGAATTCGTCTTTAGGATATGCCGCATTGAGATCGCGGAAGTCTATGCATACTCTGATCTTGCCAGTCTTTTTAAGAACAGGAACAATATTAGCCACCCAATCGGGATGTTGTTCATCTCTAATAAACCCAAAGGTAATGAGTTTATTGACTTCAGCTTCAATTACATCCATGATGTCTGGACGAAATCATCGCTGTTGTTGTTTGACCGGTTTAGCATTCGGCAAGATATTGAGCTTGTGAGTTACAATTTGAGGATCAAGCCCTGGCATATCTTCATAACTCCAAGCAAAGACATCGATGTAATCACGAATGAGTTTGATCATGTCTTTCTTATCAGTTTCTGAAAGACTTTCACTGATGAATATTGGTTTGGGAGATCCCTCTTCACCAACATCTATTTGAACAAGTTTATCTTCAGTCGGAGGTTCTTTTTGCTCGAAACGGAACTCCCATTGATTATCTAATCTTTGGGCCCACTGTTCTGATTCAGGTGAGATTTTAAACTCTTCTTCGTCTTCATCACTTTCTTCAGAATGGTCAATGGAAACCTTGTTGGAAGACAAAATATTGCAGTAGAAGTCACCGATACTCGTATCGGAAATCCCAAGAAGTGGTACTAGAAGAATCAGATCTCTTATCTTCGTCAGACTCGGGATCTTCATGGATAATATTGATGAAAGGAGTAGGAGCAGTATAACCCAATCCGCATTTCATCCTTCCATATTTCAAAGGAGGAATTCGGACATGTATTTTTCTTCCTTTTCCATCATTGAGGCCAGTCCTGAAGTCATAGCCCATATTTTTGATGATGTCTCTAGATTACTGACTATAACGACGTAGTTGTAATCTTCCAGTATTATCATGTTTGTCATCATCTTCAAGATCAGAAGGATTTTGAGGCCCTTTGTAGAAGAATATTGGAATGTCTCCTGGCTTTCTGCTGGGAACTAGAAAGTATGAAGATTGTACAGGTTCTAGAGATACATCTGTATGAAAAATCTGTACAACTCCTATGGTTATTGTGTTCAAGTCATCTAACAGATGTAAATAACTATGAACATAATTACACACATCAACGTACTGCAAAGGTGGAGACTTTTCATTAAATGTAAAAGCAGCAATATTTACATTGGGAGAAGGCTGAGCCTTAGAGATTTTAGCCAAGTCAATGACTAAAGGAGAAGAAGAAGAAGAAGCTTTGTTTCGATTAAGATCGATAACAAATGGCTCAGAAGAGGTGAGCTCCCTTGAAGTTTGAGTAGGAAGAGTAGTCCGCCCTCCAACTGGAATTAGCAGAGTATCTTGTGAAGATACAGGAACTGTAGTATGCCCACTGACAGGAATGATCAGTGTATTTTGAGTAGATGACTGAGGTAACGGAGAGATCCGTCCACTCACTGGAATGATGAAAGAATCTTCTCCAGAGGGTTTAGGAGATTGTTGCTGAGTAGTTCGACCTTTAACAGGGATTATTAAAGTCTCACTTTGTGCATCTTCTTTCTCCATAGCTTGTATGATCCTTGTATACTCTTCTTTGTACATTCGGGAATCGTTGAAATAAGCTTCAACCCCATGGAAGGGATTTATATCAGCAACTTCTTTTTGTACTCTTTCATTGCTATCAATGTATTTAAAACATTGATGAAGAGTAGAGGGCACCACATTATTTTCATGAAGAAAGGGCCTCCCCAGAAGAAGATTATAGGATCCCGCGATCTCGATCACATAGAAAGTGACTTTAGATCTGAAATCGCCTATCTGAAGCTTCAGATGAATCTTTCCCAAAGGCTCACTTCGGCTTTGATTGAATCCCAAGATAGTAGTAACCGTCTTGGAGAGCTTGTGAAGAGGGATTTTTAGTTCATCCAACAAACTCTTTGGCATTATGCTTATAGCAGACCCTGGGTCAATGAGGATACGATCTATCTTCATCGTATCAATATAACCAGTGTAGTAGAGAGGTCGGTCATGTCGATTATCCTCCAGTAGCATGTTGTCTTGTGTAAAGGTAATATTTGGGATAATCTCCAGTACACTGTTGCAATGTAAGCAAGTGGCAGGTTCCGCATCTGGCTTCTTCAATTGTGCAAGACAAGAGTCAGCTTGTAGAAGTGCTTCACTTAACGTCTCCCGAGTTTCTTTAGAAAGACGTAGAAGTTCAAAGTAGGACATTCTAGCTGGAGTATTAGCAAGTTGAGCCAAAATGTCGAAGTTGTAAGGCTTCTAAAGTCCAAGAGGAAGAGACTTCTTGATTGGTTTATCAAACTGAGCTTGTTGCTTGCCTTTCTCAAGAGTTGTGGGTTTGGGAGGAACAGGTTCAACTGGTGTAGTTGAAGGAACAGGTGCAGTAGATGATTCTTCTTCAGGAGGAACATTAGGAGCATCTTTAGCAGCTGAAGGGATATCAGTAAGATCTTCAGGATTTTTAGAATAATCCTTTAGGTAAGGTTTCCCCGTTCGAGTAGCACTAACAAGTGCTTCTTCTTTGTCTTTTGGCTCTGTGTCAGAGGTAGACCCAAGAAAAGTCATATGACATGACTTGATCTTTCCAGCCTTCTTGGACTTTCGAGAAGTAGTCTTTTGAGGAGAAGGCGATTCAAAATCTGCCACTAGATCAGGATGGATCCACAAGATTTCTCCAGTTTCCAAAGTTATTGGCACTAGGACTTCAGACCGTGGAGGAGGAAGATTCACTATGTCAAGAGTTGCCTTGGGAATAGGAACGATCCCACCTTCAAGGAGTTGAGGAGGGAAATCTCTGAATTGCATAGAGACGACGTTAGAGGTGACGGTCTTCTCTTTTGGAGTAAGAGAGATAGCTCCAGATTTAATCATTTCTTGGATCTTTCCTTTCAGTACATAACATGTACGAATTGTATGACCCAGCATTCTGTGATATGGGCAGTATTTGGAATGATCTGTTTTACCAGCTTCATCAGGTTTCTTGATCTCAGGTAGTTGTATCTTATTACCTTTCAGCAGACATTCAAAGATACCAAGGACATCGTCGTCATCGAAAGAATATTCTTCTTTGGGGCGAGGTGTTCTTGGTTGTTGAGTTGTAGTAGAAGTTTGAACAGTTGATGTATCTTTGCTCTGAAGATTAACTTCAAGAGTTTCTTTTTCTTTGCGAGCATTGTTTTTATTGTTAGTACTTTGACCTGTTTCTTTAGGAGTCATCTGCACTCCTAAACCTTTGAAGGTTTCAGCACTGATTTCTGCAACTTTGGCACTGACTATGAAGGAAGGCCAATCTTGAAATTGAGTGGACCCTGTCCACATACTGATGATTGGCAACAAGTTTGATTTGTACGTGTCAATGGTGACAGCATCAGGAGTTCCAAGAGGCATCTTCAGAGCTTCTCTTCGAAACTGTTCAATGTATTCCTCTGTAGATTCATTATTTTTTTGCTTGATTCTAATAAGAGCAGACATAGTCATGTCATTAAGCCCTTCATAGAACCGTTCAAGAAACATCTGTTTGAAACCGGAAAATGAGGTAATGCTCCCATCTGGGAGACTTCTATACCATTCATAAGCCATTCCCTTGTGACATCCAACAAACACCCGAGTAAGGAGGGCGTCGCTTGGTTGCAGCTGATCAGTCATCACTTCAAAGTGATTAATGAACTGACTTGGAGAAGTGGTTCCATCATAGAATGAGATAGTAGGAGGCTTGTATTTAGGAGGATACGATACTTGCTTCCATTCTATCGGATAAGGTTGTTTGATGCCTAACCTTTGTAAACCATCTTTCTGTTTGAATGCCTCGAATTGAGTTTTGAGATTCCTCAATTCTTCATTAACAATTCCAGAAGATTGTGGAGTTGTAACTTGTAGAGAATAGTTGGGAGGAGGAACAACATTGTAAGCACTACCCCCAGCTCCAGAGAGACTATGGTTTGGTTGAGCTGGTCCAGGAGTATTAGATTGTACTGCTGGAGGAACTTGTACTGGACTCATATCAGTGTCAGTTGGTATGGCATCTGGTACAGTCTGTCGATTTTGTATCTGTGTTGCCATGAGTTCATACATCGACTTCATAGTATCAGCCATAGACTTCATTTGTTGTTCCAAAGAAGCAATTCTTTGATCTTGAGGAGTCAAGGAAGAAGAAGGTTTATCAGTATTCCCATCAACCATATAAGTTGTGACTGTACGAGGAATTATTGATGAACTGGTAGATGTTGTTTGTTCTGAATCATTGCTTCGTGCATCAAAGTCAACTATAGGAGAATTACCCCCAGTAGGAAGAGGTAGAAAGTTAGATTCTCCAAGGAATTCAGAATCAATTTCAGGGATCAAATTTCTTTGACTAGAAGCCAGGACTCTTGCTCTGGTGTTTCTATATACTCTATCTGGACTATCAACTCTACCCCCGGTGTCCCGAGAAGTCATGTTGACAGAGGCAAACAAAGGCTCATCTTCATCAGGCATAGGTTCATACTGAATCCTATTGAAGACAGACTGTCGTTTAGTTTGACATCTGCATTGCATTGTGACTCTTGGCTGGAAGTCACATTCATGATCACCATGGTCTTGAACCGTTGATTGACATTTGCACTGAATTATGACTCTTGGATAGAAGTCACATTCAACATGTTCCTTTGACATAGAATTACTCCTTCTCTTCTGTTGAAGATATTCCCGTAAATCTGTTTGTGAAGATTGAGGAGTATACTTCCTGTTCTTGGGTCTTAATGGCCCTTGATTATACAAAGAGTGATTAATGTGAGCCACATAATTTCTTGCATACTCTGCATCTGGATCTTTTATCTTCATATCCAATTGGTATTAATTTTGGAAACATGGAGTTTTCCTTCCATTGATCTGGATATTTGCAGAGAAGGAAGAGTTGAACCACTCCTTTGATTAGGAGTTGGTAACAGACCCTTTTTAATGGACAGATTCTGTGCCCAATTTGAAGAAGTCATAGGAGAAGATATTAAGGAATATTTCTTCTTAGACTCATTCAGATTTGAGACATAGAATGTCCAGAAGGAAGAGTAGTCAAAAGACCATCTCCTTTCCTTTGACTAACAAAAGTATCAGTCAAAGCTGTTCCTGAAGTAAAAACTACAGGAGCAGAAGAAACAACTAAAGAGTTATTCCTTTTCGAAGGGACTTTGTGTGGAAGACCACCCCCAGTTCTAGTAGAACTCGGTAAAGAAGAAGAGATAACTAAGGAGTTATTCTTCTCTGATGAAATACACGCTGAAACAGATTTGGCTAAGGAACCAGTACTGTTAGCGTGACTTTTAATTTTAGAATTACACGCTGGAACATATTTGGCTATGGAGCCAGTACTGTCAGTGTGACTTTTAGGGTTGAATTCGCACGCTGGAACAGATTTGGCTAAGAAGCCAGTACTGTCAACGTGACTTTTAGGGTTGAATTTGCACGCTGGAACAGATTTGGCTAAGGAGCCAGTACTGTCAACGTGACTTTTGATTACTGTCATCTTCGAGCGCACAAGAGTGTACGTGCTTGCAGTGGAGTTCTTGCCAGAGGTAGGAGTAGACACTGTGGCAGAGACTTCACCATTGACTGCCAACTGATTCTTAGGGACATAGACAGAGTGTCCCTTCGACTTGGCAGTGATGATGGAGGCTGGAGTGGGCTTGCCACCCTTAGCCCGCTGCATTTCTTTATAGGCGAGTTGATCGAATTTGATCGTCATCACCTTCTTCGTCGAGCCGATTGACGAAGTATCGCATTGAGTTGTTACCATCTCAGAAGAGGAGATAGTTTTCCCCAGCAGAGTCGCCAATTTGCTTTTTATAAAAAAATTCTCTTTATTTGTTGTGTTTTTGGGAAAATTACAACTGTGGGAATCTGATCTAGAAGACGATCACTTTATCCCTTGGACTATGCGAGGAAGAAAAGCTCTCAAAATTTTGACAGTAGATAACTATGTATCAGTACAATGAATGAGGAAAAGAACGTTATTTATAGAGTCAAGAATAATAACTGAAAAGATAACTGTCTTCACAGCCTATGCCTAGTTAAAAATTACGCAGGATTTAACATACACAAGGCTGTAAGCAGTTACTGGACGTGGCCTGTAACTGTTGGACATATGGCAATCATGCATGAGTCGTGTGCAAGTTACAGGACACGCAGGCGAGAGATCAGTGGCATGGCTGCCACGTACTCCAATTTGATGAAATCCACGCAGACTTGTTGAAGACGAAATCCACGCGAACTCGGTGTAGAAAGCTTCAAAATCCACGCAAACTTGGGGCAGGAAGCTTCAGGATCCACGCAGACTTCGAGGCAAAGAACTCGAAAATCTACGCAAACTTGAGGAAGAAAACTTCAGAATCCACGCAAACTTGAGATAAAGATCACAAATACACGCAGACTTAAGATAGAACTGCCAGCTGTCTTGATTCGACGTGTCTCGACTGACACAAAATCTCTGACAGTGATTGCTTTGTCAGTCGCATTAAATGACAAGAAACTCTTTTGGTACGCCAACTCGACGAAGGCTGAGTCTTGCTAAAGAAGATTTCGAAAATCACGCAATAGACGGCGATGATCTCTCGAATTCTGTGTATACGTGGCATACGAAGAGATATTCTTCGACTGTCGTATTGTCAGTCATAATTACTCTTTGACAAATGATGAGCTATCTCCCAGCGTGATTTGTTTATATTGTCTGGATCAACTGAGCGTGACTTTTGACTCTGTCTTGATCAACTCAGCGTGACTTTCATTTTTGAGGCCTACAAGCGCTGCTGGAGCGAAGCAGACTAGGGAAAGATTCGACAGGGTGATTGTCACTACCACTTTTCTAGCTTGAGGGTATTTTGGTCATTTTTGGTCATTTTCAAAATTTTGAGAATTATTTGGAATTATTATGTATTATTTAGATTTATTGGAATTAATATAATTTTTAGTATAATTGATTTTGGTGTTTTAGTGGACTTGACTTATGTTGACTTTGGAGACTAACCTAGTGGCTAACCTAGGTCATGACTATGAGATTAGGATATGGAAACCTAGGTTGACTTAAGTTAGTGATAATTAATCATTAGGATCAATTTGGAGAAAATAGGATTTGAATTGATTTAGAAATGGCTTGTGATTTCACAAGTCATGACTTGTGACTTAGGCTTAATAACCCATAGGCCCACACATGAACCCAAACCCTAGCCCATTCAGCCACTTGGCCGGCCACTATGGTCTCCCCCTCCCTATTGATATGCTCCTAAATTTTAGGGCTAGCCTCCATTGGGATTTGTGCAAGTTTTGGAAGAGGTGAGTCTCCATCTTTGTAAAATCATAGAAAATCCATTTCAACTCCATTTTCCTCCAAATCAATTGCATTAGGACCTAATTTTCCTGTTCTTTCTATTTGTGTAAGAATATTTCAGAGTAGGGATAATTTGAGGGAGTTTGGTAGCTTGAGGAACTCTTTCCATTTGGAGATTTTGACCCTTTGTTCACCAATAGGTATATTTCAATCTAATCCATGAATTTACTATTTTATTTCATTTCTAGGATGCCCTAACCCTAACCTAACTGTAGGATAGGCTAACCCTAGATTTTGAGCCCATTTCGTGTCCGTATCGGACACGTATCAACGTGTATAGGAACGTGTTCGACGAAATGCCTCAAAGAGCATTTCGTTTGATTTTGTGGATTTTGTTTGAATAGGAAAATAGATATTCACCTCGCTTATGCATTTCTGTTGCTCTGAACACGATTTTGTGTCAGGTTGAGTCGACACAGGTGCGTGGACACGCGGTCGCGCGCGTATGCACGCTGGCAGGATTTTCCTCTGCTGCTCGTGTGCATTTTCTCAGTGCACATAGCGTTTGAGCCCACAAAATTGGACACATGTGTCATTCTCATGACTGACACGAGAACCCCAGGCTGACACGAACCCTCGTGTCATATCGGACACGCATTTGCCTGTGCATGTGTCGTGCACTGTGTATACTAGTGTGCTGAATTTGTGTTCTGTGTTAAATTAATTGTAATGCTTTTAAATTGTGTTTTAATTGATTAGTTAGATCCTAAACATGATGTTTAATCCCTGTTATATTAGGTTTACATGTTAGATTGGGTTAATATGGAATATTGGGTTCAAATGGGTTCGAATAGCATTTTCTGATACTACTCTGATACTTTAGTTCCAGTTTAATTCCAACCCTCTAATTAATCCCTGTTTTAGTAATATTTTTCACTGATTATGATCCCTACATGTTGCAATTCATGTTAGTTAAGTTTTTCATTCAAATATAGTCTTTTCGAACTGGGAATTGGGATATTGGTATTGGGTTGTTTCTCAAAACTGTCATTAACTGAAATGAACTAGGTCCTATTGTCCTGATGCTTAAATCATCCTTTTAAACTGTTTGAGAAACTGATATTCATTGTTAAAATGGAAGTGATATAAGTTCTGTTTAATAACTGAGATTCACTGTTTAGAAAACCTGAACTAGTTCCCTTCCTTCTAATCAAATGTTGGTTGTTCACTGTTAAAAACTGGAATTGAATGAGGATGGTGTTTCCTTTTAACTGTGAGTATCTAAGTTTTTTTGATTTAAATTACATGGTTGACTGAACCTGAGATTCATGGCTTACTGATACACTCTGATTCAAACCGAATATCTGAGATTCTTCTTTGGTTGAAAACCTGAGTTTCCTCCTTCATTATTAAACTGAGCTTGTTGAATTCCCATTTCCCTTCACTGATTTTCTTTCATTTTATTTCAATGTTGTTCTCCTTTGAAACCTGAGATTGGTAGGGACTGTTTCCTTTCATTTCAAATACTCGTAACCTGTGAATGAATGTTAGTTTAATTTCTTAAAACTGTAAACTATTTTACAGAGATTAGGGACTTGTTAATTGGTTTTGTATGTGATTCATGAGTTTATTGAAATGTTGAATAATGTTAAAAATCTGAGAATGGTTAAGGGGGGTTCTTCATGAAATCTGGAATTTACATAGGGGGTATGGCATTGTTACACTGTTTGTTATTTCTGAAATCTGAGTTTGATTGGGGGGACTATTAAACTGATGTCTGAGTTGTCTCACTGTTTTTTCCTCTCTCACTCATTGTTTCTCACTCATTCACACATTTCACACATTACCATAAAACTGAGCTATGAACACTAAACTGTCACATTGACAAACCCACACACAGGAACACTTAGCTACTGTCAAATATTGCACACACACATGTATCACTCTTATTCCTAATTCATGTGACACTCTCAAGTCACACACCCTATCACCCTCTTTCACACAGACACTGGAATGTTCATGTGTCCCCTCTCTCCTTTCCTATGTATGTATATAATATATATATGCATTGTGATATATATACAAGTTCCTATATATAAGAGTATGTGTGCTTTTATATATATATATATATATATATATAGAGAGTATGGGTGATATTGTATAGTGGCTATAGGTTATATGTATTCTTAATAGATTATATTAATATAGTATTTTGTGTATTATTAGATATAGTCAATGTCATGTGGTTATGTGATTATGGTATGGTTAGGCATGGTATGCCTAGTTGGAGTCTAGATAGACTGTTTAGTCTTATTAGACCTAGAATGGCTTGTTAGACCTAGATTAGACTAGTTGACTTAGGTTTGACTTGGTTGACCTAGTTTGACTTCTAGGGTTGACCAGAGTTGACCAAGAGTTGACTTTGGTCTAGATTGACCTAGATTCATGTAGAACGTATTGTAGTGCATTTCATTACTATTCTGGACTTGTTGTGACTTGTACTGTTCTAAATAGGAGCCAGACACCACTCCTCGGACAGTACTTTCATCTCGGACATTCAGTTAGCAGACGAGTACATTCTCTGATTTTTCATACCTGTCTGGACTATATTCTTGCTCTAGATTACTCTACATGATGCTGACATGTATCTTCACAGATTAGTACTATATGGATCCTTTCCTGAGATTTTATCCCTCTACGGGTGCATCGGGTATTTCATGTTCATGTACTTTATCATGTGCATCAGGTACTCCTTGTACTCGTACTAGTTCATGTTATTACATGTTCTAATGTGCTTTCATGTGCTTTATCACGTGCCTCATGTACTACTCATTACATGAGTTCACGTATCTTAGTTGTATTCATGTGCTTATAACGTAACTTGAATGGATCCTTGTGAATTGATTGGGGCGGGGTGAGTAGAATTGGTTATGTGGACACTATCCCCAGTAGCTGTATTCATGTGCCTCCTTATTTGTATTCATGTGCCCCTAAGCCGTTTACATAACCATATTGTACTCTAAATTACGTAGTCACTTACAGTCTCTACTATCATATATTTACTTTCAGTTACAAAATATCTCCTGTTTACCTGTACTTTCATTCAGCACTTCCTGTATTTTACTCTATTGCATGATTTATACTCCTAACCTGCTATGAACTGTTTGAGAGATATGTGCTCGTTCCCTTCCTGACTGGACCTGTTAAAAATATTACAGAGGACGAGGCTGAGGCGTTCTGCCCTACTTACTACGGTGTCGCACTAGATGAGTGCCTGGACTTGGACCAGCAGCAGGATCCATTAGCAGTAGACGACACTCCATTAGTTTAGGATTGTCTTACTTTTTTGGATCACTGTATTAGATTTTGAGATATTCTGAGATATGTATTATTTTAGACACTTAGAATTATGGATTATATCTTTGTGTTTCATCTGTTCTGAATATATTATCTTTCATTATCATTCTATCTTTCATGTTCTACCTTAGCTGTGGTTGAGTTATATTTCTGTTATGTCACCCCCATTCGGGGAGTATAACTGTCATTACCTTCAACTGTTAGATGTTGTGACCTAGGACAGCGTTCTACCGCCGACACTGCGGCGTAGGCTGGACGTACCCACGTCTCGTGCCCTTACTCTAGGGTGCGGGTCGTGACAGTGATCCATGTCGAGATGATCGAAGAGTCGATGTTAGGGTTAAAACTGGAGGACCATTTGGCGATCTTCACGCTGAGGGATCCGATGTGGGTGGTGCCCTTGGCCCAGACTCGAGAGGAGTCTAGATCAGAGGAGAGGTGGAGTAGTAGGTGCTTGGCATCTAAAGGAGCGACCTTTTAGGCAGATGAAAGACCCCAGCCCGTGATGGCTTCTTTGACAATAGGAGTTTGGGGCATCCAGATTGGAATTTTATAACAAAGGTTCTCGAGAAGGTGGAGGATAATAAGGAGATTTCTTCGGTAGAGAACGGAACTCTGACGGTTTGGCCTTCGGTTAGAGGGAGTACCCGATCTCAGGAAGAATGATCTCTGGCTCAGAAGGAGGCATCTGCGCGACCCGATCTAGCCCCAGGATTTTTGCAAAAGAGGGGGGTGGGTGAAGAAGAGGAACGCCCGAAGGGAGGGGGTGGGCCTTGGGGGGAGGTGAGTAGAGGGGGATATATCGGAGCCTGCGCCTCGATCCGGGGATGATGCTCCAGGCTGGGAGCTTTAATTGAAGGGGCCCTGAGGGAGAGAAGGGAGGATGAAAGGGCTGGGTGCGGGACCGGAGGGGGACGCATGAGGATCCTGGAGAGGGGGCGCTGGCGGTTATCCCGAGCCTCGCGAGCGCTTGCCCGCTAACCGAAAGGGAGAAGGGGCTTTGGACTCGATGAAGTAGGCGCATGCCCAGCCCTCGGAAGCACTGGCGCAATGTTGGGGGCGCAGAGCGTCGGGGAGAGCAAGGACCCGGATAGGACTGCGTCGAGGAGGACGCGAGCGCCTGTCCCACCGCGAGCTGGGGAGGAGCACAAGCCTGTGCGGGGAGGGCTGGCACATAAGCGCTACATACGGAGGATGATCCTCTCGGCTGAGAGTGCCGACTCAGGGTAGTCAGTTCGGTTGTTAGACCGCCGACGGGTGGCGCTTGAAGGTCCATGAGAGGGGAGGCGCTAGTGGACGCCTCGAACCCCGAGAGCACAGGCACTCGATTAGGAGGGGGAGAGAAGAGGGAATCCCAGATGGATAGGGCGCATGCCCGACGACCGGCGTCGCCGGTGCAGAAGGGGGGCACATGAAGCCGGAGAGCGCAGTAGCCTAGACCCGAGAACGCATGTCCGCGAGAAGGGGGCGCAGGCGCATGACCCGTCGCGAGGGGCGGTGGCGCATGGGCCAGAGCGGGAGAGACAGACGCATAGGCGCCGAGGATGGACGGGGGCGCATATCTTCCGGGAGGGTGATCAGGCGCATGGGGGAGCGAAAGATTCAAATTTGTCAAATTCAAATTCGAACTCCGCAGGAGGGGGATCCGTCGAGAGAGACGAAAGTCATCACGGAGGGGGACTCGCCGCGTGACGCCGACGAGGGTTGGGCCACCGGAGAGGGGAGCATGACCGGGGGAGAGTAGGAAGGCGTCGCTCCACCGACGACGCTCGACGAATCGACCCGAGGGGGAAAGGAGCCTGCTACAGCTCGGGCGGTGGCCTGGCTAGGCGACGAAGGCGGCCACCGGAGCGGTGGAGCAGCCCCGACGGCTGGGCGACCCACCATGGCCAGCTGGGCCGGGGTCCATGCACCAGGGCGGCTGGTACGTTCCGGCGAGGGAAGGAGGACGTCGATTTGGTCGAAAGCTGAGGGGCAAGGGAGATACGGGTGGAAGGGAAGGAGGTAGCCCGATCGAGACGGCCTCGTCCCCGACGCCGGCGGTGGACGGCGGTCGCGTTCGGCGTCGAGGATCGGGGGGGCCTGGAATAGGAGCAAAGGGAAGGGGGAGAGGCAAACATCAAGAGTCATATATATATATATATATATATATATATATATATATATATATATATATATATATATATGTGTGTGTGTGTGTGTGTGTGTGTGTGTGTGCGCGCGCGCGCACGTGTGTGTATTTTCCTATATATATATATATATACAAAAAATATATATATATATATACAAAAAAAATATATATATATATATATACACACACACACACACACACACACACACACACAATCTTTATACCTACTAGCATGACCTAGAAAAGCTAAAATTGACTTGATATGACTATAGAGACCAAGCAAATAGCTATAGACCTAGTTTTTCCTCGAATGACCAAGAATTGACCTAAAAATATAGTTTAAGGCTAGTTAAGCATTTTTTTTTATTCCAAATCACTCTTTGACATTGAAAATTCATATATTGGTCTTATTGACTTCAATTTGGACACAGATTTGTGTTTACAACTTAGGACGACAGACGAGTACATTCTCTGATAGTTTCTTTTACTTGATGATTACTCTGATACATATACTTAATGATGTTATACTTGATTCTCGACAGGATAGTACACGTATTGGTTTATATTTGATCTTCAGTCATGTGATTTTACCTTCAAATTGGACATTGTTCAACGTATTGATATTTAGACATAGACATTGTTCAATGTATTGATATTAGACTTTGTTCATCGTGATAATTTAAGACATATTCTGTGATTCATATATTGTGACGTGTCGTGGCTAGATCCATACGGAGAAGGGCTATTAGTCAGATATATGATCATATCCTTAGACATTGTGATAGTGTAGGCATTGTGATAACTAATCATACACCTTACGTATGGTTAGCCTTACCTTATTAGACATTGAAGTGCCTCGTCCCGATAGGCGGTAAACTATGTAATATGCTTGCGGCGAGTCAGACTCGGTCAGGAACTTAGATGGCTAGTCTGACTCAATCGTTGAGCTTGGCTTACGATAACACTTTGTGGCATTGAATAAATCAATTTGGACGAATATTACGAGAATCGATCAAACTAATGGAACGACTTCTGTTGGAATAAGTCCTAGATGCAGCAGACTGTGTCTCGGTGAGTGAGCTCTATATAAGAGTCCCTTCGACGGGACTAGACCGCTGTATGGTTTTCTTGAGTTTTTGCTGCTTGGTTTTGATGAATGTGTTTTGCGTCAATTTTTGCATTCATTCTAAGAATTTCAAAACGAAGAATTAAAGAAGGAATTATGATAAAATATTGGTGCCATTGTAGGAGCTCGTGTAACTGAAGTTTGAATGTTCTTGAAATTCTTCGACTCTCGGTACGATCAAATACTTGGTGGGTGGTTCGGTCCCTTCTTTTCTACTCCTTTTCACAAACAAAATTCTTTGGCCTCGAACTTATTCAAATCGACGATGCCAAGTTAATTGCATGCCAAATCACTAAGATCAAGACTCGGGATAACTGTATTGATTTAGAGTAATTTACTCTGAAAATATAAGTTTCACATCAAAAACCAAAAAGTTAAGGTTCTAGAAAAGAGAGAGAACATTTCATGATCTGCAAAATAAAATGAAACGTTGGTTGCGGCATATGATGTCTCAGGGAAATTGGTGCCTACGGGATGCCAAATTGGTGGTACGACTTTGGAGAAAATGATTTGTTGCATGAGTTGGAAAAAATAATAATACGGCTTAATACTGTCAACACTATGCAATATATTTCATATGTTAAACTGTTCTCGCATTTGTATGGACATAGATAACTTGTGCAGAAAGATTTCCTCAAAATGGTATCTGGGGCATCGGAACCGAATTGACCCAGGGAAATTTGAGATTTCGTGCATGGCACGAGGCATTACGAGACCTCTAGTTAGGCTTGCAACCTAGTCTGATAGGACAACTCGTAAAGCCATGGAGAACAGTCCCTTATGGTAATTAACATCGATGATCGCATGTAAGATAGCATGCTTACCTATTGTCTTGTACGGATGGTAAGTATTATATTTGTTTCACGTAAGAATGAGCGTAGCTATGGTAAGAATTGGGATAAAATGCTATATTTTACTGTATGCTTTTACTATTCAAAAAAGGATATCAATATGAACTGAATTCATTTAGTTCTAAATAGAAAGAAATCTCCAATGCATGTATACCTTAATAATCAGAGTCGATTTAGACGAGTGGGTTTGTCTCGCTCACTAGTGTATTTCCAAGTGTACTAATCCCCCAAACCCACAGGTGACGAGAACTCTGGGGGTGCATGGTGCCAAGCCAAAGTTGATGTTCGGAGAGGCATTTTGAAGCTCTTCTTATTCTGAAGTATTTTGAAGCCAATTCATCGAAGGCTTTCAATGTATAAAAGGGTGAATGTATGGAACGACAAGTATAGTTCAAGCGGCTTGTCGAGTATTTTCTTTTGTTTCAATCAATGTAGCCGCAGTGGCATATCCAATGTAATATAAATTGTACTTAGTTGTAAGCTATCAATGAAAAGCAAATTTCTATTTTCTTAAACTACATGTTCAATTACTCTACGATTTGTGAAGTTTCTACTTGATGTTTCAAATAAATGATCAAATGTAATATTTTGACCTTGTATGAGTGCAACTCAAGACTTGGACGGTATCATGCCTTAGCGAGGATGATCGATTCGACATAATCATTGCGAGGACGAACGGTTTGTCGAATTTGGGCGTAATAAATCGGTATCAGAGCACAATTACGTTTTCTCAGATTTTCGAAAAATGTTTTTTGGAACGTTGGTTGCGATTACTCGATTGAATGCTTATCGACATGCTGCGTGAAATAAAAGTTCCATATAGCTAAGCTCGTAGATATTTTGAAAATACTAATGGGTTTACTTTGTTTTGTAGGAATGACTAAGAAAAATAAAAATAATCCTACTACAACAACAATGCTGTGTATAGTTCGTCTAGTTCGAAAGGCGCTAGCCCTAGCAAGACTACAATAGAGAAAATGCTGCACTCGATGGAGCTGCAGTAGCAACAGCTTCAGATACAAATCTAAGCCCAATTTAGTGTGCAACAAAAGCAAGTGGTTGCCCTGACGTAGATCGTAAGCAATATGGCGGGCAACACCAATGCAACGATTGTGGCATCTGAAAAGTGGGAAGATGTTCAAGAAGAAGTAACGGAAGAAGTTCAACCACAAACGATGAACTCTTCTTCCTTATTCAAAGAGACGGAGTTTCGCAAGATGAACCCGCCTAAGTTCAATGGTCGAGCGGAGCTTGATGTGATCGTGGAATGGCTCGCAAAGATTGGGGACTTATTTAATCTTCTCTGCATCACAGGGTCCCAAAGGGTAGCATGTGCGGCGCTACAGCTGCAATTGAGGGCCTATAACTGGTGGACGATGAAGAAACATGAAATCTATAAAACCGACCCCAACACTAAATTTTTTGGGAAATATTCAAGAAAGGTTTTCTTGAACAGTATGTTCCTCGTGCCGTCCGTCGAGAGAAGGGGGACGAGTTCATGATATTGAGGCAACGGAATATGTCTATTGAAGATTATGATGCAAGCTTCAAATATTTGCAATATTTGTCGGCGCCGTCCTACCCAACAAAGAAGAGTGGTACGAACATTTTAAACAGGGTCTGAATGACGAATTGCGTAGGGACAT